>CATOTO010000134.1:0-18267 GCA_951812925.1 Calliopum simillimum | reverse complement strand
AAATGTATTGTAGTACCCATCCAATTTTATACAAAGAATAAAAAGCAAAAAACTGCAAAATCCCATACAAAAAATGAATTTCAAAAATCTTCAAACGCTTTTTTCTCAAATCATGAAAAATGTAGATGTCTAGTTGTAGTTTTAACCCGACGATATGTAGTATGTGCATATTGTTTTCTATCTATGATCATTTGCAAATTCAGATTTTACAGAACTTGCATGCGAAGGAAAATAAGAATGTACAATGTACATACACTAAAATGGGCTGAAATCCGTCACTTAGAGGAGTCGCGGACACTCCTGGTCATGTCCAAAATCTATTTTCGACCATTCCCCATCGATTGGTGCAATAAAACTTTTTCACCAAAATGGGTAGAAATCGGTCACTTAGAGGGGTCGGGGACACCTCTGGTCATGTCCAAAATCTATTTTCGACCTTTCCCCATCGATTGGTGCCATAAATTTTTTTTGCAAAATTGGGCCGTTATTATACTCCAGTCACAGGGGCTTTTTCAAGGTATTTTTTTCCCAAAAAAAAACTTTTATGTGGCAAGATTTTATCAAAAACTTTCATGAAAAACTTCTTCCTTAGAAGTCTGATGAGTCTTTGTGGCGAAAGACGAAACATATGTCACTATAGCCGTGTTTTTAATCCGTTCCTTGATTTGTCATAATTATGTGTTAGAAAAATGTATTGATAGATTTATATGTAAGTCGATCTTTGCAAATATATGACTAAAAGTTCAATTAAAAAATCAATAGAAGTTTTTATATAAAAGTTTTTTCAAATTTCATATATCGATACCTCCAACGTAAAAGTTGGCAACTCAAGTTACCAACTTTTTACGGGACAGCGTTTTTCGAAATCTACACATTTGGTTCCATCTTGTGTCAAATTTTGGTACCTCTAGCTTGAAATTTGAAGGCCTGGACGCTACTTTCGAAGTCACAACCTAAATTTATTTTAAGATAGGTTTTCATACAAAAAAAAAAAGTTAAAATACAAAAATTCTCATTACTCAAAACTACGATTTTCGAGTTACCAACTTTTACGTTGGACGTATCGATATATGAAATTTGTATACCTTTTCTTCAATAGATGATATTTCAGAAAGTAATGTTTCAATTGCAAAAAATAAAGTTATGGTTTAAAGAGGAAGGTCAGGGCTAGTCAGTGCCGCTTACAAAAGTGAACTACAATATGTCTGAAAATAGCGTTTTCTGTACTTTAAATCAAAGATAACTCATATCTCAGACACGATAGGAAAAAACGGTTGCCAGATTCGAAATCAGCGAGTCTGAATTACTGAGTTCAAAATCAGATTTTTGTGTTGTATAGTGTAAAATGTTTTAATATAAAAACTTCAATATATCGAATTTCTACACATGTATATTTTTAGGTATATAAAAGTTATGTAAGGATAACCTTAAGAATTAAATTTTAATTTATCGAAACTTAATCTTCCAACTCAGCTACTTAAGTGATGTTCTTTAAATCTATAAATATTTTTTCTTGGAATACTTTAGTTGAAAGATTCAATTAAGATACAGCAAATGTATATATCCCTATGGTTGTTGGTTCTTAATTGATTCAACATTTTTAGTTCCATGAAAAAAACGCTTACACAAAAATTAGGAAAAAAAACAAAAAAATTAAGATTTACTTACAACTTGGAACATAACAAGAGAAAATCCCATTGCAAAAAAAATTTGTTGATGGTGGACCAACAATCAGAATTCACGACAAGGACAACGATAACAATAACACACACACAAAAAACATGGCCAAGTACCAAGAATACAATTCCAATTGTTGTTGGAAAAAAATCAAGGAAGAAAAAATCCACGCGAATAGCGCTGACACAAACAAAAACTATATTTCATCTATGCTCGACCACAAACCGCAGAGTGGAGAGACAGCGCAGCTACGTAAGAGTTGTGGAGTGGAGTCGACCGGAGTCGAAATGCAGGAACCATATCGAAAAATCCATCAGATTAGAATATCAAAACAAGTCAAAAGGCGCACAACATGACACAGGAGCAGCGGTAAAAAATAAAAAGGACATGAACGGAGCAGTATCTAAAAGTAAAAGAAGAAGAAGACGTCGAAAACAAAAGATGAATACAGCGCTATGGCGACGAACATACATACATGCCAGATCCATATGATTTTGTGTAATTGCCATGCCAAAGCTCGACAAAAAGATTCAAAAAATGCATGAAAAAATTCCAAAAAAAAAGTTTTGCCTTAATTTTTTCTAAAAGAAAAATTCCATTTTTTTTTTTTTTGTTCTTCAAAGTTTGCAATTTTTTTTAACTTTTTTTCTTTATAAAAACAAAGAACCGACGTTGGAAGAAAAAATCACATCAGAAAAATTGCAAGTGAATTGAAACTTAAAAGAAAATCTCGAAACGAAAAAGAAACTTTTGTTGTACAAAAAGCTAAAAGTTTGGTAGAAAAATTGCATTCACATAAACCCGCAATCTTCTCGCTCATCATCAGCAGTGGCAGCAGCAGCAGCAGCAGCAATCACTGATACGCAAACCACAATCAGCAGCAACCAACAATCCGCCCCTCATTCACCCAAAAATAGTGCACTGCATTTACTGCGTAGAGTCTACCTTAAACCAATAAATCACAAAGTGAAAACTTGAATTATTTTGCCACATTCATCGGTAACGAAAACTTTAAGGACTTTTCTTCTGTCTTTCTAATGCTGCTGCCACTGCCGCTGCTGACTGGCTGACTATCTGTTATTTCAACTCCATTTTAATATCTGCATGTCTGTCGTTAGCTGCACACACACACACACACACACAAACGTAAGTACTTACATATATGTCTAAAACCATATCTATTTCCAGTTTTCTTGCCATTTACTACATTTACCACTATTTCTACTGCTACTACTACGACAAGGACTCTGATGCCATGCATTACAGCTGTCGACACAAAGTCAAATGAGAGCGCATAAGACAAAAGCAAAAAAAGGAAGAAGATATTTATGAAAATGCCAGGAGTGTGCAATTTTGCACCCAATACTCCCACCCATCTATTTACCCTTTGCTTGATGCAACTAAGCACTGGTTTTTTTTTAACCTACTGAGGGAATACAGTAAAACGATCCCTGCAGTAAAAATATGAGACAGTCTACAAAAAATACTAGTTCACGGTTAGTAATAGCCCGAAACTAATGAAAAGAGATGCAGTGGGGGCTAGTTTGATATCAGTTTTTAGTTTGTAGGGGCAAATAAATTTGAATCTTGACGAAAACAAATTAAAATTTTCGTTTTTTGCTTTTGAAATAATTTGTGTTACTTGAATTGTGTGTCAAAGTAAATAAATAAATTGTGGAAATGAATGAAATTAATGAATTCATTTTTGTTAATGCTGTTATGAATTTGTTTTAAGAAACTATAAATTCAAATCAAAAAAAAAAAAAAAATATATTACTATAGGATTAGTTCATACCACAACTAGCCCTGGACTGGTGTAAAAGTAATGCATAAGGGGACGATTAAAATTTCGTATGACATCAACATACAAAAAAAAAAAAATAGTTGCTTCTATGCAAAAGGGACTGAAGTCGGAATAGTACTGGTTGGTAGAGAACTAGTTAATGGACTACTCTTAAACTAGTCCGTTTGACTGTCAAAAGGTTTCATAGCCAAATGTGCTAAAGAGTTTGTTATATATTTTTGAGCAATGTGTTCCGGGTTCGAATCTCAGTGTGGATGAATATTTTTTTTAATAATTTTTTTATAATTGTATATTTTGGCTATATTGGACATATGTTTCATTTTCTGCTCCGAAGTCTCTTCAGATAAATTGTGTACAATTTAATGGAAATTTAAAAATTGGAATTGATATTCACCAAGTGGAGAATTCGAACCTGGGTCTCTTCACGCAGCGTAAGTCATTAAGCCGAAACACCATCATTTGCTCTTTTTTACAGACAACGTACTGCCAAACAGGACGTAGTCAGTAACGTTATAATTTCACTGACGCAATCGATACACACTTGGACCACTTTTGATACTACATTCGGACCATTTTTGATACAACGTGAAAACCATACACTGTATCATAAGTGGGTGTAATCAAGTTAGTCATACGCCCATTTTTTAACGATTGAATAATCTTACACCGTATATCTCGCGAGGTATATAAACTATGCTGATGAAATTTGGTAGGTAGTTACCTGATGTAACTACAGTGTATTAGTCGAAGAGCCTACTTTTAGGCTATTGAACATTTTTCGTTAAAGGGCGTGGCACCGTCCACATAAAAACATAAAGGTTCCTTAGCACGGAATTTTATAAAAATCATTGCAGCAGTTTAGGTATAAGGGCGTATTTTTTAGTTACGAGTCACCGAACAGAGTTAGTTTGCTTATTATATATGGATGCCCAGTGGTGCCATGTGGCACCCAGCTGTTCCTGAGCAAGGCTCAGCAAATTTTCAAAGTGAACATTTAGTAGTCGCGTTAGGTGTAAAACTTCAAGACTCCAAGTCATTTTCGCGAAACCATTGATTGGTAGTTTTCTGGAGCACCTAAAGGTTTGCCCAAGATCGCACGAAAGCTTCATTGTCCAAACGAAGAATATCTATGTATACTAGAAGGAAAACATCTATGTCGGAGTATTACTTAGCCTTAACTGATAGTTATAGTTTTTCTGCGACGCCCAAAGGTTCCCGAAGATCACCCAAAGTCTTTATTGTCAAAACGAAGAATATTAAGATATGGGTAAACCTCCGAAAAATGTACCAAAACATGCCTTTCTTTGTTCTCACCTATTTTTTTAGCTTTTTATTACTTGAAGGTATAGCATATGAAGACTTTAACTTCTGGATCATTTATAAAAAATTAACATAAACTTGTAGGGTTGCCATAATTATTTTTTTAAGTTTTGCTTAAACAATATATTTAAAATAATAAAATAAAATTTTAGTCTCCAAACGTTTAAATAAACTTTTGAAAATCCAACATAAACTTGTAGGGTTGCCATATGATTGTTTTCGAAAATTTAATTTAAATCTTACTTTTTTTGACTAAATTTAAATTTTGTGATATTCCTTTTTTTACAACATTTCGTCATTCTCCATTTCATCATTCTCACCTAGTTTTTTTTTAGTTTTGATTAAACTATTTATTTAAAAATAAAAACTTAAATTTAGTCTTAAATTAACTTTTTCTAAAATACAACAGTTTTGAGGGTTGCCACCTGGTTGTTTTTGAAAATCCAATATAATTCTTACTTTTTCTGACTAAATTGAAATTTTTGGTTTTAGAAAATCTCAGATAAACTTTGTTAAAATTTTACAAAACTTTTGGTGTTACCACCCGGTCTTAAAACACTAAAATAAACTTTTCAAAAATCCAACATTAATTTTTAGCAAAAAGTAAGTAGTTAGAGTTGTTATTTTCGAAATCTTACATAATTCCTAGTTTTTTTTGACTAAATTGAAACTTTTGGTTTCAGAAACGCACAGATAAGCTTTTTTAAATTTTTAAAAAAATTTTCAGGGTTGCCATATGCTTGTTTTTTAAGTTTTGCTTGAATCATATATTTTAAGAACTAAGTATATTTTAGAACTATTTTAAAACTAAATTTTAATTTTTCTTTTTTTAATAAATGGTTTTAAGTGAAACTAACAAAACAACTGGGTGGTAACACTGAAAGTTTTATAAAATTTAAAAAAAGTTTGTCTGAGCGTTTCTGAAACCAAAAGTTTCAATTTAGTCACAAAAAGTAAGAATTATATTAGATTTTCGAAAACAACCAGGTGGCAACCCTCAAAACTGTTGTATTTTAAAAAAGTTAATTTAAGACTAAATTTAAATTTTTATTTTTTAAATAAATAGTTTAAGCAAAACTAAAACAAAACCAGATGTAGCCCTCCACGCAGAATGATGAAACGGAGAATGACGAAATGAAACTTCACTTTTAGTTCTTTATTTACTCAATATTTAAAAAAACTACAGTAAGAATAAGAAAAACTGAGTGGAGAAAGTCTAAAATGAGGGATCAACTTCCATGTATATCAATTCTATATATGAAAAAGTTTTCGAAGAGTTAACACAGGAAAATAATAGCTGAAATACATATAATGCAAGCAATGTAGTGTAAGTATTTTTTAGAAAATAACGTAGTATGTAAAACGGGCAAATCAAGTTTATTAAGAAGCGGTTAGGTACAGGACAGAGAATGACGTTTTAACGCATCATGTTATAATTTCATAGTAAAATATTAAAAAATTAGTTTTTTTAAGCAATTCGAGTAGATACTCTGGTTAAATATCTATATTAAGTAGTAAGAATATCAAATTTTAAGTTTGAACATGTTTTTGAGCCCTGGGACATTAAATGGCACCTTTTTTTGAAAAATCACCCATAGAAGTGAAACATACAATATATGACGGACTATCAACAAACTTGAATTGATTCATTTCCTGGGACACCCAAAGGTCGTAGTAGGTTAAGCTGCTGAGCGAGGCCGCAGGTGCCGTTTGCTTCTACATACATATAAGTATAAATATATATATTAGGGTAGGCCAAATTGAATGGACGAAATTTTATCGCACTATGTATATCAAATGCCGAGCTACATCAAAAATGCAATCAGAAGACTATAGCAATCGAGGTCAAGCTGCGCAAATGGAGATGGATTGGTCACACTCTCCGGAAACCACACAGCGAAGTTTGTCGCCAGGCTCTTGAGTGGAATCCACGAGGTAGTAGAGCACGTGGTAGACCCAAAACCAACTGGAAGAGGTCGTTGGAAAAGGAAATCCAAGAATCGGGAAAGTCGTGGCAAGAGATTAAAGTCATCGCAAGGGATCGTGGCAAATGGAGAGATTTCATATTGGCCCTATGCTCCTCCTAGGAGTTAAAGGAGAATACATACATACATAAACACAGTTCTACACCATCAAGTGAACTTTTTATGTAAACAGAACCCAATTTAATTGATTACTGACAGAATACCAGCCAAATCATATAATGACATTACTTTTGTCTTTATAAAAATTTTTAAAATTTAGTATGAAAATAAAAAAAAATATTGATGAAAGGTAAAATTTTCGATCAAAAATGCGCCGAACTAAAAATGAACGCAGAGGTATAGTTCCTTGGGCAAATATTCATAGAATTGAATGAGCTTTCACATAGGAGGGTAGCCGAGATCAGTTTTCAAATCCGCCCACCCTAATATGTATGTATGTATATGTAAAGCATTCATTTTGTAACAAAACCTTACGACTTCTATTAGTTAGAAATAGAAACAAAACCATAAAGTAACAAAGATAAAAAGGAAGTAAAAGGGAAAAGAAATCAACAAACAACGACATTACGAAATGCAATATTACGCAGAAGGAGCTGAGGCAACTAAATGCAGCAACAACACAAACAACAACACAAACAACAACAACAAACAATGCAAAACGTTATAGGAACTGCAAAATATTTCAATTATTTTATTGGTCTCTGGGAAAAGCTGTTAACAACAAAATCGATAGCAAATTGACAGCTGGATGACTGCTAGGAGTAGCGAGCGAGCGAGCGAGTGAAGTGAACGAGTAAATGCACACAGCTGTTAGCATATGGTGACTGCGACAATGAGTGTTTGGGAGTAAGACAGGATGGAAGGAAGTAACAGAAGCAGTTGAAGTTGGTGCATAATTTTCATACCAAATAGGGTAGCATTTTCCATAAAATTTCAATTTTAATGGATTTTTGTTGAAATCGAATGGATAATTTTGCTAAGCACAAGCTCCTTTAAAGTTTAAAATCAATTTGAAAGTATTGAATTTACATTGGAAACTTCAAGTAGATATTGCTTAACTACCAAACATTCTTAGTCTAAGGGTATATCTCGTAGTGAATGTACCTTTCAAGCTTAAGTTTAGAAAAAACAACCAATCTTAGACAAATTTCACTCTTGCCTTATAATGCGTAGCATATTATATCGCACCAAAATAAAGTCTTGTTATTTTCATTTGATATTCAGATTAAATTGGACATTCACATAAATTTCTGTCTTCCACAACTGATTTAATACTCTATTAAGTTGGTTTTAATGCGACTGTGGCCAATAACATAAGAACGCGTGTGTTATACGCATATCCAGGCAGATTTGTATTTTGCCAAATATTTCAGGATATTTTTTCCTTTTTATCCTTTTTATGTGAAACTGCCAACTGTTGTGAAGGTTTTCTTTTTTTTTTTTTTACTTAAAGTACATGGTCGTCGCTAAGGGCCAATAAGAGCGCAATGGAATTAGCCAAAGAATGTGTAGGCGTTGTTTGGCTGGACTTGAAATCCCAACGGGCACTTGTTGTTCTCCTTGTGCTGCAACATTGTAACGTACGTTGTACTTATGAGATGGACACAAATCCACTTGAACTTCATTCGTGGTACTGGTGGTGGTGCGGGTGCTGTCGCTTTAGGCGATTTTTGGTTCGCACGTTTTTTGGCTCCCATTTTGCTTTGTTGACAGTGGCATAACATAAATATTGTATACGATGTGTATTTGATTAAATTGTTAACATTTTCCCTGCGAAGGATCAAGTTGAGTGTGTGTGTGTGTGTGTGTGTGTGCGTATCTTAAATTAAGTTAAATGTCCCCAGAAGGAAAACAACGGTCGTGTTGAAGCAAAAATAAAGCATAATTGCAAAAGGAAATAACAGAAAGTTTAAGGCAATGTGCCCCTACATGTATACGGAATTGAATGTTTAAAGTAAATTGTATAATCAAATTTTAAGTGTTGCTTATGCCTCATAGCCAAATAGAAAAAAGAGATATGTAACATTTTTCTAAAATGCAATATCTTAAGTTTAGGTTTATCATTGCTAATACTTTTTCTATAGGATTCATTTTTGTTAAGAAAAAAGTTTTAGAAGAAATTGAATAAAAAAAGTAATAAAGATGCCTGTCACAAAGAAGAAAAAATATGACTTTTTAGAAAAAGTATTGACGCTACCTTTCTGATGTAATTTTGTTCTATAAAACTGCATCATTAGGTATCAAAAAAAGTATTATTTTTAAACTATTTTGGAATAAATTTCATACATTTATGGAATAATTTTTAGACATATTTGGAAAAAAAGAGGAATTTGACACCAAAAAAGCTTAAAATCAATAATAAAGGAAATCAAAAGTAAGAAAAGTAAACTATCATTTTTTAGTGTGTAGATTCTGGAAATTTGAAGTACTAATGTGCACTTTCCAGCACCCGATGCTTTTACTTTGCCATCTTTCTTGCCCAGCTTTGTTAGGTGTGAGCCTTTATACAATATCTTGTGCTGTTTACTGGTTTACTTCTTAGTTTTTCTACGTCTTTTAGACCCGATTGGTAAAAACAGTTTGCAGATTCAGACTAGGCAATCGAAAATGTACCAAAGAAAATTATCGAGATCTCACTCAAGGTTTAGTGTTGCATAGTGTTATTATTTAGTTACAAGTTACTATAGCAAACGAGTCGCACTGTCCGAAAACTGCTGTCTTGAGCAAAAAGTCACATGTAGATGGTAACCCTGTTCTACCCCAAAATATGGTTTGACGGGAAAATGGTCGTTCTTACCTTATTCGGGTACGGGGAATTCAGTGGTGCTAACTGTTTTTATACCCTACACCCAACCCAGGGTATATTCACTTTGTCCTTCCGTTTGTAACGCAGAGAAGGAGGCGTGGCAGATATAGAAAAGTATATACATTCTTGATCAGCGTCACCTCCTGAGTCGATATAGCCATGTCCGTCTGTTTGGCTGGCTGGCTGGGTGGCTGGCTGGCTGGCTGGGTGTGTGTGGAAATACATTTTTTGGGAAAACTGAGCAACTTAATTCAATGAAATTTGGTGCACAGCCTCCGTCGTAAAAGTTAACTCGGGGGATTGAAAATGAGCGAAATCAGTCAACGGACACGCCTACCGCCCATACAAAAAATAAATTCAAAATGCAATAATAACAGCATTATTGGCAATAACAGAAGCAAAATACACATAAATAATAGGAAAAGTAAATATAAGCTCTGAGCAAAAACTAGGCGAATTTGGACTAGAGGGCGTGGCACCTCGCATTTAAACAAAAGTTTCAAAATGTTATACGGAAAGCGTTTTTTGAGATAACCCAACCAAATTACACTCAAACACTCGGATCTATAAATGCATGCTATACGCAAGATCTAGGTAAACTCGGACAAGAGGGCGTGGCACCTCCCATATAAGCAAATGTTTCAAAATTATATAATGAAAGTGTTTTTTGAGATAATCCAACCAAATTTCACTCAAACACGAAGTACATTAATTGTAAACTCTGAGCTTAAAGTAGGCGAAGTAAGATTAGAGGGCGTGGCACCTCCCATATAAGAAAACCTAACCGAATTTTACTCAAACACTCAGAACAGTAAATCCAAGCTTTACGCAAAATCAAGGTAAGCTCGGAGGTGAGGGCGTGGCACTTCCCATATAAGCAATTTGTTCTTATACTCTCCTAATATTATACTTGAAATGCAGTGTAGGGTATTTAGTTTTTGGCCAGGCCAAAGATACCACCCTTACTAGTTTTCAATTGGTTCATTACCCTATACAAAACGTTCAAATGAAAATTTGATCTATAAATGGATGGTTTTCATACAGAATCTGTTATTATTTTCAGATAATGACTCAATTTTCTAACTTTATATCAATTCATTTAGGACCTTAATTCATTATGTGCATTTTATTCATGGATTTTGGCGGGGGGGTGTCAATTTATTTGTTTTGAAAAAATATGAAAAAAAG
Source organism: Calliopum simillimum (assembly GCA_951812925.1). Classification (NCBI taxonomy): domain Eukaryota; kingdom Metazoa; phylum Arthropoda; class Insecta; order Diptera; family Lauxaniidae; genus Calliopum; species Calliopum simillimum. The sequence goes on along the minus strand of CATOTO010000134.1, from coordinate 7,487 downwards.
ACGAAAAAAATTCCTTGTATAAAAGATCTAACGTTTTTACACCCAAATGACTACAAAAGTATGTTATACTTGCCTAAAGCGATTAAATTATAAGACAGCCATAATTTTTCAACACAAACACAAACACACACACACACACATGCTTGCATTCAAATGTTTTGATTATCTATAAATGTGAAATAATTTTAATACTCTGTTGCATCATTAAATTGAGATGTGTTTTGTCATTTTACAACATAAAAATGTTGTTTGATGTTGCAATCAATTTGTTATGTCAAAACAATTAAACATTTATCTACACATGTGTACGTACGTAAATATCTATGTCAATGTATTTATTTATTTATTTCACGAATTCCTCTCAGGATACGAATGTATTATTCCACAAATCAACACAAAGACAAACAATAAATTTAATTGCCTAAAGTTCGCTTTTAAAAATTATCCTTTTCGCTCTCACTCTCTGTATTTTTCTCTCTATATTGTTTCAGGTGTTATGCCCTTGGGGTTTAAGTTTCGGGTTTTTCGGTTTTGAATTAAAACAAAACAAAATTTTAATTAAATATTTGATGTGCTCAAATTAGCGCAGCACTTAAACGCACATTAAACTGCTTTGCAAAATTAATTATTTAACTTTAACAAAATTAACCTTTGTGCATATACCGCATATGACTATGTATGTGTAGTATTTACCATGTATGCGTGTGTATTGGCTTTAGCCAGAGGCTATGCAAATAATTTCATTTATCGAACGCCTACAACATCCTTTGCCAATCACTTGAAATGTATAGTTTCCAGCAAGAGCAAAGTATATATTTAATTGTACTTAAACAGGGTAGAGACGCTGAAAATTTCTTTAAAGGTTATATTTACATTTTACATATATCACACCTCTCCCCACGTGTTTTAAATAAAAAGTGCTTGCACCCAAAATGTTTTTTTGGGGAAATGTGCGGAATGACTCTGGGATCAAACCTACATATCATAGCTCTTTTTTCAAAGTGAACGGCACTTTTTCAAACCAACGCTGAAAAACCCATTTTTAAGCACGGAGCTTTATACTAAAACTAAAAAATAAAATTGACTAAAACGGATACAAAACAAGAGTATGCAGAAAGTTACCTGCTTGTCTGTAAATTATAAAACCGTAAATTGCAAAATCCTATCGAATATCGTTTACGAATGCGTACAAAAAAATACTGATCAATATATAGAAACAAAAATAGTCAATTCTAATGTATTTTTTGACGCTAAATCCGAATCTGGTCTTAAAATTTCTCTATGGCTTCTGAATTTTGAGATATCCTAAACTCAAATTTTGGCATGTACGGTTTTTTTACCACTTTTGACCAGGTAACTGTTCACCATAAGACTCGATAGGGTATTTAAAAGTACTATTTTTTTCTTTAAAACTCATTTTGATTTATATCGACATCTTTATTTTTCTCCGAAATATCATAACCTAAAAAAAGTTCAAAAAGTGCATGAAAGACGCCATTGGCAACATTGGTTGATTTATATAAAATGTTGTTAAAAATGATTGTGGTAAATTACAAGTGACAATAATTACTTTTTACTGAAACATTCTCCATTCTTAAACATCATGATCATTTTTAACAACTTTTCGTGCACTTTTTGAACTTTTTTTAGGTTAAGATATTTCGGAGAAAAATAAAGATATCGATATAAATCAAAATGAGTTTTAAAGAAAAAAAAAAATAGTACTTTTAAATACTCTATCGAGTTTTATGATGAACGGTTACCTGGTCCTGTTATATAACCTCAAAAGTGGTAAAAAAACCGTACATGCCAAAATTTCAGGTTAGGATATCTCAAAATTCAGAAGTCATAGAGAAATTTTAAGACCAGATTCGGATTTAGCGTCAAAAAATACATTAGAATTGACTATTTTTGTTTCTATATATTGATCAGTATTTTTTTTGTACGCAAAAGTTTAATTTTTTAATAGAAACTCAAAAAATTAAGTAAAAACGCAATATCTCGTAAACGATATTCGATAGGATTTTGCAATTTACGGTTTTATAATTTACAGACAAGCAGGTAACTTTCTGCATACTCTTGTTTTGTATCCGTTTTAGTCAATTTTATTTTTTAGTTTTAGTATAAAGCTCCGTGCTAAAAAATGGGTTCTTCGGCGCTGGTTTGAAAAAGTGCCGTTCACTTTGAAAAAAGAGCAATGTATGTTTGATCCCAGAGTCATTCCGCACATTTCCCCAGAAAAACATTTTGGGTGCAAGCACTTTTTATTCAAAACACGTGGGGAGAGGTGTGATATGTATATTTGCTAAAATACTTAACCCATTTTCTGCCGGGTAAGAAACCGATTTTTTGACTTGCTTTAAAAAACAAAAATTTCCTGGGGACGTTTTAGAAAAAACTTTTTACCAGAACCTTTAAGCTAATTGTATGAGCTTTCTAAAATTGTATTGTGTTTATAGGGTTCGAAAGAATTTTGCAAAGTTCTGGACCTTTAACCTTAAAGTTGGTAGCCTTAATTTTGTTCCCTAATTTTATATTTTTTTAGAATTCTCGTTTCCTTTAATTCAGGATCTGGCAAAACTAATATCATTAACTAAAATCTGGCACAAGTACTATTTGCTTACAGTGAGTTAAGAAAATCAATGTTTCCATTGATAATTTCAGCGAATTATAAATTATGATCAGGAGAAATTGTTTCTTGAGAAATTGAAGATTTTTTTGTTTCAAAGCGAATTTAATAATTCGTTACTATTTCAAATATTTTTATTGCTTAGGTAATTGGAGCCATCTTTTTTCTCATATGTACATATTTATGTGCACATTAATACCTACTTGAGACGCACTGTAATCTACATAACGTTGCCAAAGATTAAGGACACTAAAAAATTTATCATATTTACGAACTGAAATATTGATGCACTCATCCAGAAGGATAAGTAACTGAATGGGTGTGTTACGGTAATCCGGTGTTATCTCTTTCAAAAGTCAAAAACCAAAATTTAATCTAAATACATACATACTCGTAAATACATTCTTCTGAGTGTGTAGGTATGTACTTAGTTGTGTGAGAATTTGCAACCAAACATCAACAGAGTTCGAAATTAATTTAAAGTTTTGGTCATTAGTTGGCGTATTAAATTTAATTTGAATGAAATTGAATGGACTTTTCTTATGAGCGGCCTCCTTGTAAAACGCAAAGTTAACCGAAAAATAATGCATACCGTATAGTGGGCCGAAAAGACTTAAAACAAAATTTATATTTTTGACCTCCATTTTAAGAAAATAGACATGGACCAAAACTTGACTTTGTTTATGATATTTTTGTAACCCATATCGGCCCGATACCCGATTCCATTGATAGGGAGAAGAAACTACGCTAAACCGATATATTGTTTCAAACACCATTTTATGTTCTATAGGTCCTATTTCGTTTCATTGGAATCCATTCATGTTCCAGTGGTTCATTACCAGGTGACCAAGCGGCCATATTGGGTTCTTAGTATGAAAAAACTTTATTTTCAGGGACAAAATTCCGGGGTTAGGAAAAAGAAACTAAACTAAAATGATACACTGTTTCAAATACTGTTTTATATCCTATGGATCTAATTTAGTTTTAGTGGTATCCACTTATGTTTCAGTGGTCCATGGCCAGTGACCAAGTGGCCATATTGGGTTCTTAGTAAAAGTCCTTATTTTCAAGGATAAAATCTTGTCGTTAGCAAGAATATACTTATGAATTGTTTCAAAAACTATTTTATGTTCTACGTATAACATTTAGTTTCATCGAAACCCATGCATGTTCCTGTAATCCATGACCAGCTGACCAAATGGCTATATTGCGCACTTCAAAGCAAAATGCTCAAAACACAGCTACTTTGAAACAAGAATATCTCAAAATTCTAACGTGATATAACAAAACTGGTTACGGTTTCGTTTTAAACATATCAAAAACCTTCAGAATCAGAACACATATTGCCTAAAAAATATGGCACCACTTTCAAAAATGAAACTAGTACTGATGTTTTTATTTTAAATATTAAAGTATTTTTATTTTTTGTTTTTTTCAAAAATGATCTTCTTGGAGACTTTCGGTTAATGCGTGGACGGTATGGGCGTGATGAACCCAAGGTCTTCGTGATACATAAATAATAGCCAACATTGCGAAGATCATATATGTCTCAACAAATACTTTTTAGAGTTTTTAGTTTCATAGAAATCCCCATTTTAGTTTAAGGGTAGAATGGGCCAGCATGGGTTAATTTAAGCCCTCCATACCGAGCCTAAAAAAATAACGCTTAATTTCGTAAATCGCCAAAAATTGCTTTTTTACCCAAAATTAAGCGTAATTTGTTTTTTGCTCGGCATGGGGGGCTTAAGTTAAAATACATCATAAACCAATTCGATTTATTTTTTACCAAAGAATTTGCTTGAATTCTTTCCAGAAATTTGGGGTAATATAGCTCATTAGACTTTTTAACCCATTCTGTCGCCATGTCCCACATACGATTTTTCCAATTATACTTGAGAATATTTGGAAAGGTGCCACGTAACATATCTACTACTTTCGAAATGTGTACTCACCGGGAATCTCGATTTTTCCGAAATTTTCAGATAAAACGACCTCCTGACAACCCCTCATATCAAAGTTTTTTTCTATACCTATTGGGAATTTTATTTTACACATTTAGAAATATATTCCACCACATTTCATTATAGAAAATAAAAAAAAGTTCTTGAAACCTGGGTCATATTAGAGAAGATTATTTTTGGATTTGCCCATATACATTCTGCTATACTTCCCTGTGGCATTGAGGCGATCAATACCAACCAACCAATAGTGGAATTAGTTAAAGTCTCTTTCATGTAATATATGATATAACATAACCCTTACAACCATCGCAAAAAGCTAACTCCGTTATTGATTGCTACCTTCAAGACAGTTTGCCAAGAAAACTTGCAGTTGCTCTTGGACTTGGAAGCATTACAATTTAATTTTATTACAAAGTTAAGGAAACTACAAATCAAATTGAAAAGAAAAACTCATTTAATCACAACAATTGACTGGTTCATTGCATTGCATAGTGGGAATTTCGAAACATCAGGTTGGAATTATAACAAATTTTAAAGAGTCGTCAATAAAAATAAAAATAAAAGCTTGATTAAATTAAATATATAATTTTTTGTTTTTTGGAACAGATGATGATTAACATTCTTAGCTACCAACAATGAAAATACATTGATGGTTGGAGCTTACTGTTCAGTGTTTTTGAGTAAAACAACAATAAAAACACAAAAAACAAGGCAAAAATACACATAAATAAAAAAAAAAAAAAAAAAAAAAAAAAAAAAAAAAAAAAAAAAAAAAAAAAAAAAAATAAAAAAAGCAAAAAAATGTATCGGAAGGCTGGTTTGCGTTACTAGTTTCGGGACCCACCACAGGTCAAAATTGACTATAATAAGTCAATTCCTCATCAGACGCTTTGCCGACGTCTTATAGAATTCTGCAAGCATACTTTATTTAACTTTTAGCATAGATTAAACGAGAATCACAGCTACAAGAAAAACACAGCACATGCAAAAATTCCAATTTCTTTGTTTTTTCCCTTTATATGCATTGCCCTGCCGTTGTGAGTCATCGATATTATACTATTTTTGCATAGCGTTTCGTTTGCAAGGTTTTTTGCCGAGACAAAACGAAGTAGCAAGCGCATTCGTATGTGTATCAGTTGGCTCTCTGAGATTTTCTAATTTTTTGTTTTTTGGAACAGATGATGATTAACATTCTTAGCTACCAACAATGAAAATACATTGATGGTTGGAGCTTACTGTTCAGTGTTTTTGAGTAAAACAACAATAAAAACACAAAAAACAAGGCAAAAATACACATAAATAAAAAAAGCAAAAAAATGTATCGGAAGGCTGGTTTGCGTTACTAGTTTCGGGACCCACCACAGGTCAAAATTGACTATAATAAGTCAATTCCTCATCAGACGCTTTGCCGACGTCTTATAGAATTCTGCAAGCATACTTTATTTAACTTTTAGCATAGATTAAACGAGAATCACAGCTACAAGAAAAACACAGCACATGCAAAAATTCCAATTTCTTTGTTTTTTCCCTTTATATGCATTGCCCTGCCGTTGTGAGTCATCGATATTATACTATTTTTGCATAGCGTTTCGTTTGCAAGGTTTTTTGCCGAGACAAAACGAAGTAGCAAGCGCATTCGTATGTGTATCAGTTGGCTCTCTGAGATTTTCTAATTTTTTTGTTTTTTGGAACAGATGATGATTAACATTCTTAGCTACCAACAATGAAAATACATTGATGGTTGGAGCTTACTGTTCAGTGTTTTTGAGTAAAACAACAATAAAAACACAAAAAACAAGGCAAAAATACACATAAATAAAAAAAGCAAAAAAATGTATCGGAAGGCTGGTTTGCGTTACTAGTTTCGGGACCCACCACAGGTCAAAATTGACTATAATAAGTCAATTCCTCATCAGACGCTTTGCCGACGTCTTATAGAATTCTGCAAGCATACTTTATTTAACTTTTAGCATAGATTAAACGAGAATCACAGCTACAAGAAAAACACAGCACATGCAAAAATTCCAATTTCTTTGTTTTTTCCCTTTATATGCATTGCCCTGCCGTTGTGAGTCATCGATATTATACTATTTTTGCATAGCGTTTCGTTTGCAAGGTTTTTTGCCGAGACAAAACGAAGTAGCAAGCGCATTCGTATGTGTATCAGTTGGCTCTCTGAGATTTTCTAATTTTTTGTTTTTTGGAACAGATGATGATTAACATTCTTAGCTACCAACAATGAAAATACATTGATGGTTGGAGCTTACTGTTCAGTGTTTTTGAGTAAAACAACATAAAAACACAAAAAAACAAGGCAAAAATACACATAAATAAAAAAAGCAAAAAAATGTATCGGAAGGCTGGTTTGCGTTACTAGTTTCGGGACCCACCACAGGTCAAAATTGACTATAATAAGTCAATCCTCATCAGACGCTTTGCCGACGTCTTATAGAATTCTGCAAGCATACTTTATTTAACTTTTAGCATAGATTAAACGAGAATCACAGCTACAAGAAAAACACAGCACATGCAAAAATTCCAATTTCTTTGTTTTTTCCCTTTATATGCATTGCCCTGCCGTTGTGAGTCATCGATATTATACTATTTTTGCATAGCGTTTCGTTTGCAAGGTTTTTTGCCGAGACAAAACGAAGTAGCAAGCGCATTCGTATGTGTATCAGTTGGCTCTCTGAGATTTTCTAATTTTTTGTTTTTTGGAACAGATGATGATTAACATTCTTAGCTACCAACAATGAAAATACATTGATGGTTGGAGCTTACTGGTTCAGTGTTTTTGAGTAAAACAACAATAAAAACACAAAAAACAAGGCAAAAATACACATAAATAAAAAAAGCAAAAAAAATGTATCGGAAGGCTGGTTTGCGTTACTAGTTTC
>CATOTO010000133.1:0-115637 GCA_951812925.1 Calliopum simillimum | reverse complement strand
GAGCGGGAGCGAAACTCAAGTTTATAAAATTTCTCTCTCGCATGTGTGGCATAAGTTTTAAAAAAAAAAATTTTCTCTCTCATACATTGTAGCAGAAATTCAAAAACTTCAATAAAAGAAGTATTTTTCATTTTTCTATGAATGAGGAGCCTACAGTCGGTACATTTTCAACTTATTTAAATTGCAACATGATCAAATAGAACCTAAAAATTTTACAATTGGATTAATTAAGCGCTTAAGATTTAGAAAATTATATGTATAAATTGGGCTATTTCACGCAAGAAAATTACCTTTTATTTGTGTAATATTTTGATGATTCATTATTAAGAAGTTTCTAATTGATAAGTATTCTTTTATTCTAAGTTTTGGGCAAAATTAGCAAAGCAAAGTATAATTTTTTTAATTATATACTGGCGCCGTCATTTTTGAAAAGAGGCTGTCTAGAACTCCGTGACGCTCCTAGGGGGGAAGGGAGCAACCGTGTATTTTTTTTTTTATATGAAGCTACTGCCACATTGGGGGAGGGGATCATTTAAATGTCACGAAGTTTATGGACAGCCTCAAACCAAAAAAAAAAAAACAATGCCATTTGATCCATGCTTGTTTAGTGGCAAATAGTGGCTGTATTTTAGATGGCAGCGTGTTAACACGTAGTTATCACTGTTTTTCTAAAGCGAGTTGTGTGCTATCTCCTTCTTATTTTTTTTTACTTTATTATGCTTTTCGTTTCCGCACCACTTCCCTCCGCTTGCCAAGACAATCGGTGAAATGTGGTGCCACTATTTAAAATCTTATTAAACACAACTAATATTCTGTGTAGTATGGCAACATCAATAGTCTACTTTGTGCTTAATAAACGCGCAAATTCGTATGTGTTAAATTAAACACTTTAGTTGTTGCGTTCCCATACGTTTCTTAGAAAGTGCTTAAATAAACACTGAAAACTGTCGTCTAAAACACAGCTATTGTAAATCACCTTCTGTTTCAAAAATGATTTAAGTTTAAAGTAATTTTTTTTTGCTAAGGCATAGGAACATAAAATTACGAATATTTTGGAAAAAATGGGGTCAGTGTTTTCTTTAGAACTTTTCGAGTGCCACCCAGAACTCTAATCAGAACCCCTTTCCGATAATTTTTTTCTTTTTTGGTAAAGTGCCACTAGGATTTTCTTAAGAACCATTCGAGAGCTACCAGAACTTTAAAAAGCTCTATTTTACAAGAAATTTTTTTATGAACAATTTTTTCCACTAAAAAAATCATAAAGAACACTTTCTTGTGAGTTTAAAAAATCTTATCCGAACTTTTCTACGAGAAAAAAGCGATGATGAGCAAAAAATAAAAACCTTCGATTTTTGGTCCAATTAAAAAAAAATGTGTAATAATTACATATTGGTTGAACTACATTTGATTTGTTTGAACTTCCAGGTTTGCTTCTTAAGTCTCCATACAATTCATGTTGTCATATAAATAAGTTGATAACATACCGACTGTAGGCATCACATTCATTGAAAAATGAAAAAAATACCAATTTTGTAAAAGTTTTGAAAAGACACTACTTCTTCTACTTTAGTACACTTTTTCGTTTGGTTGTACAACAAAAACATGAAAATTTAAATTTTACAAACACATGTTTAAGATTTTTCCTATATTTACACGAGATCCTCAATACATTCTTACATATGGGAGAGAGAGAGAGAGATCGGAACAAGTCAAGCGTTGCTCCCAAAGCCAAATTTATTTTTTTTGCCAAAATATGGCTTTGGAAAGTAATTACAACAACAACAGCAAAAACAAAAAGTGTCGCTCAGATCTGGTTTCGGAGATATAGCAATCGGAAGATCGTGATATAGCTTTTATAAAAACAAGTATTAGTTCTGAGTCCCTTGATGGTTATCAAAAATTTTGGTGTCATATGAAAGGTATTATAACTAGCTACCAAATTTTTATACAAAAGTTTTAAATCCGAGTTTTAGGTTTCGATATATGGCGATTTTAAGATAATTTTGACCAGGTTTTTTTAAAAAAAAACACTATTTTTTCCAAAAAACGTCTCATCAATCCATAATTTTTGTAACAAAATATGAAAGGCCAATCTATTTTCTTTTATTAACTATGCCATTTGTATCTGATTTCCTATATTTGTAAGGTTTTTCCAAAAAAAAATAAAAAAAAAATAAAAATAGAAGAATTAAAATTTGTATTTTTTTTATAAGATGTCTTCATCTACAACAGTATCATCATCATCGTTCTCTGCTTTATAGGAAACGACTTTATGCAACTCTCCCTCATATTTTAAAAAATCCTCCATTGGCTCAACCCCCTCTGCTTTTCACTTTTTAAGGAACATGAATTTTGCAATATATCCTTCGTAAAATCGTTTTCTTCTGTTAAATACATGCAAAGCGTTTTTGACATATCGCCACAGACCCTTAATCGTATTTGTGTGGTCATCAGTTACTGGATCTTTAAAAGAAATTGGGTGGTTCACCGTTAGGGGGTTAAGACCTTCTTTTTGTAATAAGTTATATAAACTGAGTGAATAATTTGCAAAAATTTTCAAAAAAGAAAGCGCCGCAGGCGAAAAATTGTTATTAAAAATTTCGCGCGAAATTTTTAATAACAATTTTTCTCTTTTGCAATAAAGAGTAGTAGTAAACCTCACGGTTTTGAATAAAAATTTTCATTTTGTTGTGGTTGATAGTGGTGTTGTTGATAGTAATGTTGTTGTTGTTGTTGTTAGTATTAGTTTTGTTGTTTTGCTAGTGTTGTTGATGTTGTTAGTAGTGTTGTAATTTTGTTAGTGTTGTTGTGTTGTTCTTGTTGTTGCGTTGTGTTTTTTGTTTTGTGAGTGTTGTTGTTGGTTGTATTGTTGGTGTTGTTATTGTTGTGGATAGTGGTGTCATTGTATTTGGTAGTGGTGGTGTCGTTGTTGTTATTATAACGACTCGAACGCCAGGCCAGATATTGTCGTCAAGGCTGCTATTCCTGGCCCCCCAATAGGATGGTCTCTCTGAGACATTGCTGTTGTTGTTAGTGGTGGTGCTGTTGTTGTTTTTGTTAGCGCTGCTTTTGTTAGTGGTGGTGTTGTTGTTGTAATATTTGCTAAATTTCATGAAAATTTCTTTAGCTTAATCTGTGTTTTTCTATAAAATATGCCCTAATAATGCAAATTCAGCTTTAAATGGAACACCTTATGAAGGAAAATAGATAAGGCTTCCATATTTTGTTTCTACAGCTATAGGTTATTAGGGTATTTTTTAATTTATAATAGTTTTTAAAAAAAAAAAATGGTAAAAATTTTTACAAAATCACCATTTTTTGAAAACCATAGCTTGGATTTTAAACTTTTTCGAAATAATTTTGTAGCCAGTTAAAATATCTTTCATATAACATCAACATTTTTGAAATCCATCAAGGGATTCAGAACTTATATCGGTTTTTATAAAAGCTATATCCCAATCTTCCGATGACCATATCTCCAAAACTAGGTCCGAGCGACACTTTTTGATTAAACATTTTTTGTAAGAATTATAACTTTAACAAGAAAAGTTTGGTTTAAACCAAATTGGGTTCTGGGAGCAACGCTTGACTTTAGCCGAGAGATCTGCACCAATGAGAAACTCAAAGTAAAAAACCGGAATGCCATTTTTTAGAATATATCGACGGCTTATATTCAATACCCTCTATCTACAATTTTCACGAAAATTAGTTTTTGATGGTAAAACCTTCATTGAGACAAATGGCATCTATGATATTAATTCCAAACGAAAAATGTGCTTCCAGAGCTACTTTTTTCCATTTAAAGAAATTCACTATCTACAGCAATCGATTTTGTGAAATGCAATATCCTCTATCTACATATGAAAAATTAAAGATTTTTCACTTTATTATATTTATTGGGTGTCCGTTATATACAAGGTCATCAATCGGCTCCAAATGGCGAACATAAATTTTCTTGATTTTTTCAGGTTTGAATGTCGAACCTTGATAGTCCTGCTGAGTCGTGATTGGCCCTTCTGTAAACAAACAGATAAGGCTAGACGCATGAAATTTGGTACAGATGAAAACAATATTGCCAGGCTATCTGGGATCAAAAATGAGCGTGATCGGTTAACCTTGATTAATACAGTTGAAGAGTGTCCGCACCAAAGGGCCTCGGTACCATTTCGAGGCAAAAGTTGTGTCATAATATGAATCGGGTGACATTTTGTTAGAAATGATAATAATTGTTTTCTGTTTTCACGAACAATTGACTCAATGGCGTGGAATTGATGGAATTATGTTAAAAAAATTATACTGGTCAAATAACTGATTATTATAGCACATAACTTAGGCCCTTGGGTACGGCCACTCCTCAATTGTATATACGAGTCATAAGAAACTGGGTATAAGAGCGGTATCCAGACGGACTTGTGAATGCCAAACATGAGAACTGAAATCTGAGCTCAGATTTTTATATAAAGTACACCAAGTTACTAGAAAGTAGATGTACCCAGGAGCAAGGGTCTTTATTCCCTACTCCCCGCCCAGGCCTACCATAGTCTTGCGCCCTAGTTTTTTATAGCAGTTTATGGCAGTAGACTGGGATTTGTGGTGAGCAAACCAAGACCAAGATCATAGCAGTCTTGGTCTTGGTCTAGTTCTTGCATATTGTGTCTTGGTCATTAAGTCTTGGTCTCAAAGATGCCAAATTTCGAATTGAGATATGATTTTATGCTTGAAACAGGCGTGACACACCTATTAACTATAAATTCGAAAGACTAAAAAGCAGTCTTGGTCTTGATGATAATCCTGAGCAAGACCAAGACCACAGAAGTCTTGGTCTAGCAATGATATCAGCGTCTAATACCGAGAACAAGACCAAGAATCAAGACCAAGACTAATTTTGCTCATCACTAACTGGGATTTCCTTATTACGCATCTAAACTAGGATTTTTTCTATCATGTAAAAATTCTGAGTTATCTTTTCTTAGAAGTCCAAAAATCATTGTTTTGAGGCCTACTTAGAGCTTTATAGCAAGCTATAAAAAGGATAACTCAGGATCCTTACATAAAAGAAAAAAAACCAAGTTTAGATTCATATTAAGCAGATCAAAGTTCAAAATATACGGCTATAAAAAATAAGGACCTGTAATAGTCTGAGCTCAGGTTTCGGTTCTCATATTTTGCATTCTCAAGTCCGCCAGGCGCCTAACCTATTTTGAGTTTTCTTTTGCTAAAACACCATCTATTAATAAATAATTCATAAAAAAATTGGTTTTTATTATTGTGCAATAGGCTCTATCTGCTTGTTTGAACGCGCATTTTATATTATATTTGAATTGCAATATCCTCTATCTGCTATAATAAGGCGAATAACCAAGGTTTTTTTTAATTTTTTTATTTGAGGGATCTGGTGGCTCTTTTTAATTAATATCGTAGTACTTCGTTTGACTAACACTATAAAAAATAGCGAATAAAACAGTTTTTTTGCTCTCCTGAAAAATTGTGTTTTTGTAGATAGAGTGTATTGAATATAAGCCGTCGATATGTTTTTTGCTACACATACGAGTCATTCATAAATTTTGAATCAAAGAATATTCGCAGCAAATGAAAATATTGCAGAATATAACTGCAATCCTTGCAGTGTGCAGTTAAAACTTATGCCACACATGCGAGACAGAAATTTTATAAACTTGAGTTTCGCTCCCGCTCTGTTAAGTCCTCTCACATTGTACGTACTTTTTGGTTGAAATACGTTGCCATTCAACTTCTTAGCTCTCTCTGCTAGCTTCTGCGAAAAGTATAAACGTCAAAAAAATTGTTCCAATGCTTCTTTGCGCCTCTTGTATATATATCTCTTCGATGTGTGGCTAAAGTTTTTCAATCAAAAATTGCCATAAGCAATTTCCGTGTTGCGATCGATGCCGAGGCCCAAGACATTTTCTCATATACCTTTGCCGGAATGCGAATATTGTTTCGCCCAATTGATTCGATAACATGATCCATATAAATTTTTTGAGTAAATGCTTGATTTTGGATAGGGGTTTTTAATACTGGAAATGGTGAAACTTTAGATATTTGTGGAAGTATTTGCATTTTTGCAGCTGCATTGGTGCTTACTTTAAGAAGACTATTATTAAATCTAGGTGTAACAGGTACCTTTTGATAATTACTCATTTGAACATCTTGAACACTACCCGGAACTATGGCGGAGTAATCATAGGCGATTGCTCTTGAGAAACTCCACTGGCGTGGTCGAATTTTGTTGTTTCGGTATTTCTTTAAAGCATCTGCACAACGTTTAGCAAATTCCCTAACTTATGTTGATGCTTTGTTGGTAACTCCATCGGAGAGATTTGTAAAAATACGCTTGCAGAATTTTACTTAATTTTTCATTTTGACAATTAACTTTTACTTTAGGTTCAAGTAGAACTCATTTTTACAATTCAAAATCGGCACAAGTGGAACTCATTTTGACAATTAACTTTTTTCCCCTCTTGCGAACAACCACATGTTAATTTTGGATTGTAATTGTGCCCAGCAGCCAAAAGGAATCTATAGGAATCGAACGTGTAATCAATCGCTTGTATGGAACATTGATTCCAGAATTCATTATTCGTAACACGCTACATGTCCTAGGAAAAGAATGATTCTTTTTAAGTGCTCGGGGAATACATTCTATAATTCATTCTAAAGCATGAATTATATAATTCATTCTATGTAATATACTATAATACTTATTCCTTCGTAATGCATTAAATAATTTATTCCTAAAGCATAAATTAAAGAATTTATTAGTTTTCGATTCAAAATTCATTTATTTATTCACATAAAAAATATAATAATAAAAATATAATTCACTTCTGCACTATCAACAACACTATTAATATTTTCTTGTAACGGTTCCCTTGCACAATTTCTTTTTTTTTGATAAAATGCGTCGCCAATGCCTTTTAGAATACATTTTATATTTTTTTTCTAATATTTTATTACAACACAAAACTGAACACAACACACAACAAACAACACGCTACGCGTTACAACACAAAACTGAAATATTTCTGTATAATGTCAAAATAGTAGGCGACATGAAGGCGGCGTCAGATAACTGTTGCGTAAAGAAAACAATAACACGAACAAAAGAAAATGCAAAAATACATTCCGTCTTCTGCAAATCAATCAATAAGCAAATATTGGCAAAAGAGATTACCGCGTACATTCTTTGGAATACATTATATTTATAACCAAAAATAACGTATTATATAATATATTCTCCAAGTAATAAATTCCATACTTGGCTGCTGGGACGTTGCCATTCAACTTCTTAGCTCTCTCTGCTAGCTTCTGCGAAAAGTATAAACGTCAAAAAATTGTTCCAATGCTTCTTTGCGCCTCTTGTATATATATCTCTTCGCACACATTCAATGACAGGGAAGCCATCGCCAGCATTTAAAGACCACGGTAAGCCCTTGAAACAAATGTTAGACCCGAGGATTGTACAAGATATTCTTTTTGTAGTCACGCGTAAGTGCAATGTCTTTGACAAGGAGGTACGAAATGCTATTACAACTAAGTGCGCCGATGAGAATAAAATGATGAAATTGCAAATGAATAAAAATCGTATGCTCAAAGAAGTGAAAAAGGAAAATTTTTCATAATCCAAAGATTAACTATAGCTTTTATGTACTTACTAACATGTAAATTATTGTGAAAATCATTGTCTATAAAAATAAATTTAAGCAAAAATTTAAATTGATATTTTGAAAAGAAATTTACAAATAAAAGAAAAAAAACCTAAAGAAATTTAAATTTTGCGATGGACGCCATTTTTACAAAGCTCAATATCCCTAAAATTGTTAAAGACTTTACAGGCATGAAATTTGGTTGTTTTAGCGTATACATGGCATGATTTTACATCACGAGATGTACGTACACTGATGCGGCGATTCAAGCCATGATCTGGTCGCAAATGAAGTTAGGAAATTCAAAGAATGTGCAAATCTCTTGAAAAGCCTCGTTATATGGTCAAAATGGACCATTTTCAGCACATAGCGTAGTAAGTCATCAGTGAACTTTGGCACATTTTTTTCGAAGTTCATGCATGAATCGGTGAATCGTCGTGATATTCACCAACGGCATGTTTAGACACTTCGAAATTTACAACTAAGGAAAAAATACTTTTTCAGGAAGACGAAAACAGTCAAAAATAAAAAAAAATAAAAAAATTTTTTCAGTTTATACATTTTTTTATTTATTTTTTATTTTTTTGATTCTTAATTAAATATAAATGTTCAGCATAAAGCATACATATATGAGTGTTTTTTGCATCAATTTGTTGCATTGAGCTTTATGGTCACAAGATTTTTAAAACGCTAAATAAAATTAAAACAATTTCATTCCGCTATTTCCCAACGTTTCGCCTATTGGTTTTAGGCTTCCAATAGGCGAAACGTTGGGAAATAGCGGAATGAAATTGTTTTAATTTTATTTAGCGTTTTAAAAATCTTGTGACCATAAAGCTCAATGCAACAAATTGATGCAAAAAACACTCATTTCAACTAAATAAATTGGTCAAATAAACTTAAAAAGCATACATATATGCTTATATATACATATGGGTAATTCTCAGGAACCTTTAACGTATATATGTCAAAACCGTAAGTTGCAATTACTCAAAATAGTCATGATTTTTTTGTGAATATTGGCCCGCGCTCATATTGTTCAAACATTAACAGGTATGTGCATTAAATTTTTTTGTAAAAATATATGGAATTCACGCAAATTTTGAGCTAGACGTGCTACCATGTGCATTTTTTTTTTTTTTTTTATTACTTAATTTATTTATTGAATCTTCTCTTCTTAGGAGACTAACAATAAGTTTAAAAATCCTAATCCTAAATAACATTATTATACATTATTATATAATATATAATTTCATATCAAATGTGTCTCCAGAGTTTATAGGGACATTTGACATTCAAATGTAACCTCTGTACATGGTAGCACGTCGAGCTCAAAATTGGCGCGAATTCCATATATTTCTACAAAAAAATTTAATGCACATACTTGTTAATGTTTAAACAATATGAGCGCGGGCAAATATTCACAAAAAAATCATGTCTATTTTGAGTAATTGCAACTTAAATTTTTGACATATATAGGTTAAAGGTTCCTGAGAATTGCCCATATATGTATATATATTGGGTGTACAACTTAAAAACCGGAATTTTTTAGCGAAATTTGATGCTTTATTGTGGAAAAATTTTACAATATATTTTATTCAAAGTATTGTCCATTGGAAGCTACAACATTTCCCTATCTTTCAGGCAATTTATGAATTCCATCCCAAAAAAATTGCGCCGGCTTGGCCAAAAATGAATCGAGCCAATTTTCGATATCTTGAACTAAAGTGAAGCGTATTCCTGATAGGGCATTCTGCATCGATCGGAACAAATGGTAGTCTGATGGTGCAAGGTCTGGGCTATAAAGCGGGTGAGGCAAAATTTCCCATCCGTTGATTTCCGTTGTTTTACAGGTAATTTTTGACTGGGGCAGCAATATGTGGCCGAGCGTTATCGTGGTGGAAAATGATTGACTCATGTCTGGTCGCATACGTTGGCCGCTCTGCCTGGATTTTCTGCTTCAATTGGATCAATTGTTGATGATAGAATTGAGCATTAATGGATTGGCCACCTGGCAACAGCTCATAATGGATCACACCTAGCTGGTCCTGACCAGGACGTTCTTTGTCTTCGACATCAAAATAACCACTTTTAAACCACTCACGACAGCTTGATTCAGCTGGAGCATAGTCCCCATAAACTTCTACAAGAATGCGATGACTTTCGGCAGCTGTTTTCTTTGCAAAAAAAATGACCCACTAGAACCCCCCACAAATACGGTCTTTTTCTCCAATTTTCGAAGTTATTCATCGTGAAAAATAATAATGATGCACACAAGATAAAATTGTTTTGTTGACTGATTTTGACAGATGTCAAATGTACCTTCAAAATGACATACAGTTTGTCAAGAATGTCTTTTTACATTAAAAATAAATTCATATTTTCAACTTATTAAGAAAAAAAAACGTACTTCTTACATTTTTGCCAAACTTTTTTTCATCAATAATAGTTGCTTACTATATTTAAAAAAGGATTCGTGAAAAAAAATTTGCAAATTCAATGCAAAATAAAGAAAAAATCCACAAAAACAAATAATACCCGATTTTTGAAGTGTCAAGAAAGTCTTTTTACAAATATAAAGAAATTTTTAGTACCTTCCTTGCTTGCAGCCATCTTTGAATGACCACCAGAAGCATCTACCACACATTGTAGACGTTTTCACATAGAAGGAACCAACTTTTCCAGGTTGTAATTACTCGGTCTTTTCCAATATTGTATTTTCAAATGAAGTTCGGTATTTGGTTGTCTTTCAGCGACCTGTTTCTTTAAATAGACCCAAAAATTTTCGATAGGATTATAGTCGGAACTTTGGACTAATGCATCCATCACTTTGTTACAGTTAAACTGAAGCCAAAGTCGCACCATAGTCGCTTATGCTTTCGATCATCACGCTGATAGAATTTGAAACGGGGTTTTTAGTCCCTGATAAACCCGAATTGTCAAGTTTCTTAATGCAAAATGGTTACACGTTCTTTCCACTTCATGGTTGTTTCTATAAAAGATAAGTTTCTACTCCTCTGCCACCTCCAAGTCATAATACTGAATTTTTCAATTATAACATCACAACATTATTACGACTGTTAAAATTTTAAATTTAGTATTATGACTTGGAGGTGGCAGAGGAGTAGAAACTTATCCTTTAAAGACACAACCATGAACTCGAAAGAATATCTAACCATTTCACATTAAAAAACTTGACAATTTGGTTTTATCAGGGACTGAAAACCCCGTTTCAAATTCTATCAGCGTAATGATCGAAAGCATAAGCGACTATGGTGCACATGTGGCTTCAGATTAACTGTTACAAAGTGATGGATGCATTTGTCCAAAGTTTCGACTATAATCCTATCGAAAATTTTTGGGTTTATTTAAAGAAACAGGTCGCTGAAAGACAACCAAATACCGAACTTCATTTGAAAATACAATATTGGAAAAGACTGAGTAATTACAACCTGGAAAAGTTGGTTCCTTCTATGTGAAAACGTCTACAATGTGTGGTAGATGCTTCTGGTGGTCATTCAAAGATGGCTGTAAACAAGGAAGGTACTAAAAATTTAATATAAAAACATTTATTTTTATTTGTAAAAAGACTTTCTTGACACTTCAAAAATCGAGTATTATTTGTTTTTGTGGATTTTTTCTTTATTTCGCATTGAATTTGCAAATTTTTTTTCACGAATCCTTTTTAAATGTAGGAAGCAACTATTATTCATGAAAAAAAGTTTGCCAGAAATGTAAGAAGTACGTTTTTTTTTTTCTTAATAAGTTGAAAATATGAATTTATTTTTAATGTAAAAAGACATTCTTGACACGATATTTGTTAGTACGGACATTCACCGTCAAATTCCGGTTTTTAAGTTGTACACCCAATACAAATATGTGATATTACTTATTTTGATTAGCAATTTAGGAAACGATATTTGTGGTGTTTTAAGAAAATGCAAAAAGTGAAGGAATAAGCAAAAAAGAAATGTATGACTTATCTCAAATAAAATTATAAGTACAATCACAAAAAAGAGAAAAATAAAAGTAAGATTATTTTCAAAAAAAAAAAATAATTCATGCCACAAACATTAAGCGAGAAACACATACAAAGTATGCATGCATCAAGATTTGTCAAACTCGAAACTTATTAACTTGGATTCATCGGGTGTTGCTTTTCTTGAGTAATAGGCGACTGGATGAAACTTTCCATCACTTTGTTTTTGCATAAGTGCCGCGCCAAAACCATAGGAGCTCGCATCGCAATGTAGCTGCATTTCCTTTTTTGGATCATAAATTGATAAGACTGGTGAAGAAGTCAAACTATTTTTTAAATATTCAAAAGCTTCAGAACATTCCTCTGTCCAGGAAAACTTAGTTTCCTTTTTTAACAGATTGGTGAGTGGTTTGGCAATACTTGCGAAATTTGGTACAAAACGTCGGAAATATGAGAATAACCCATGGCATCTTTGGACCTCTTTTGTGTTCTTTGGCATCGGATATTGACGGATCGCTTCTAAATGACTGTCACTTGGCCTAACGCCCTCATGATTTATACGATATCCTAAATAGTCAAGCTCACGGAAAGCAAATCTACATTTTTTTAAATTCAACTCAAGATCAGCTTCTTTAAATAGTTCCAGAACCTCTGCTAAAATTTTATAATGTGTACTTAAGTCTTCGGTTGCAATGCATATATCATCTAAATAAATTACAATTAGACCTCTTTCGATCAACGGTTTCAGTTTTAGGTCAATATACCTCTGAAAAACAGCAGGCGCATTTTTGAGACCAAAAGGCATGCGGGTGTATTCGTATTGCCCAAACGGTGTGACAAAAGCAGTGAACTTGATCGAGTCTTCATGCATTCTGATATGATGGAAACCATCTTTTAAGTCTAAAGAAGTAAAAAACTTTTTCCCGTTAAAATACTCCAAGCAATCCTCAATTAAGGGCAGAGGGAAGTTATCGCGAATCGTAATTTTGTTTATTGCTCGATAGTCAACACACATCCGGATGTCACCATTTTTCTTTTATACAAGCACAATTGCCGAAGCATAAGGTGAATCACTTGAACGAATAATACCCTTCTCTAAAAGTTGATTTGTTATTTTTTGGACTTCCATCCTTTCAAAATAAGACAAACGCCTTGGAGCGCAATACATTGGCACATCATTAGTCAATCTTATTTGCATCGAATAATCTGTAAACCTAGGTTGAACTTTAGAATTCAAATAATGATCTGAAATTATAGCACTTAACTTTTCTTTTTCAGTTTTTGCCAAACCTTCACTTGAAATAATTTCCTTATTTCTACTTTCGGTGGTAACTGCACATGTCAGCAGTCCCAAATCAATAAAATCAACCATCCCTTCTTCATTAACTAAGATAATCAACTCTAATTCAGAAACATCAAATATGTGTCGACTATCTTCAGTCAACTCCTCAAAGCCTTCATAAGAATTTCCTCCCAGTTCCTTTACCTCTTTAAAAATTCCTTCCTTAAAATTACCTACAGTTACCTCGGTTGGTTCAACTAATGCTACTCTACTTGGATTTTTTAACATATTGAAAGAAATGAGTGCACTGTTTTGCTCCTTTGGCAAAATATCGTTTTTATTTTGCAACTTTTTCCTTATTTCTAAAAGATTATTTTTAGTGTATTTTAATTCAATTTGGCATAAGCGAATATTAAGTTTTAATAAAACATCCCTTCCTATTAACAATGGCACCAGTGACTCGTTATCTGGAAGAACAACAAAATCATGTATTACCGTTTTATTCCGAAAAGTTATTTGACATTTTACTTGTCCACACGTACTTAATTTTGAATTTCCCATTCCACGAAACAGTGTTGGTGACTTCTGTTTACAGGCAAAGGGCACCAGTGACTTTGTTATAAAACTACTGCTACTTCCGGTATCGAAAAGGGAACAATATATTTTAGCATCAGTGCAACCATTTCTACCAAGGAAGGCAACACTTACCTGTTGGAAAGCACCTAAACGATCATTGAATTCAAAATCTCCATGTCCATCTCCATCCCCAGTGGCAACTGCAGCGACAGCTTGTTGTTTCTTCGGGCAGTTCTGGTGAAAATGTCCCACTGAATGGCATCTAAAACAAGCGTTAAGTGGGCGCTTCGGCTTTGTGCACTTGCTTTGGTAATGCCCAAATTGTGAACAATTGTAGCAGCGGACAGCAGACAAATCGGCAATATCATCCTTTGGCTTGGAAACAGATGCAGCGACACCAACGGCAGCTTTCATCAGAGCGCCAGTACGAACTCTTTTCTTTTCGTATCGGTCCAGAAGAGATTTTAAATCCTGAAGTGAACGTGCACCACAGAGATCTCAAATGAAGAGCTCGTGTTTAGCTGCTCTTCATATTTTCGTTGTCTTTGCCGAAGAGATATATATACAAGAGGCGCAAAGAAGCATTGGAACAATTTTTTGACGTTTATACTTTTCGCAGAAGCTAGCAGAGAGAGCTAAGAAGTTGAATGGCAACGTATTTCAACCAAAAAGTATGTACAATGTGAGAGGACTTAACAGAGCGGGAGCGAAACTCAAGTTTATAAAATTTCTCTCTCGCATGTGTGGCATAAGTTTTAAAAAAAAAAATTTTCTCTCTCATACATTGTAGCAGAAATTCAAAAATTTCAATAAAAGAAGTATTTTTCATTTTTCTATGAATGAGGAGCCTACAGTCGGTACATTTTCAACTTATTTAAATTGCAACATGATCAAATAGAACCTAAAAATTTTACAATTGGATTAATTAAGCGCTTAAGATTTAGAAAATTATATGTATAAATTGGGCTATTTCACGCAAGAAAATTACCTTTTATTTGTGTAATATTTTGATGATTCATTATTAAGAAGTTTCTAATTGATAAGTATTCTTTTATTCTAAGTTTTGGGCAAAATTAGCAAAGCAAAGTATAATTTTTTTAATTATATACTGGCGCCGTCATTTTTGAAAAGAGGCTGTCTAGAACTCCGTGACGCTCCTAGGGGGGAAGGGAGCAACCGTGTATTTTTTTTTTTATATGAAGCTACTGCCACATTGGGGGAGGGGATCATTTAAATGTCACGAAGTTTATGGACAGCCTCAAACCAAAAAAAAAAACAATGCCATTTGATCCATGCTTGTTTAGTGGCAAATAGTGGCTGTATTTTAGATGGCAGCGTGTTAACACGTAGTTATCACTGTTTTTCTAAAGCGAGTTGTGTGCTATCTCCTTCTTATTTTTTTTTACTTTATTATGCTTTTCGTTTCCGCACCACTTCCCTCCGCTTGCCAAGACAATCGGTGAAATGTGGTGCCACTATTTAAAATCTTATTAAACACAACTAATATTCTGTGTAGTATGGCAACATCAATAGTCTACTTTGTGCTTAATAAACGCGCAAATTCGTATGTGTTAAATTAAACACTTTAGTTGTTGCGTTCCCATACGTTTCTTAGAAAGTGCTTAAATAAACACTGAAAACTGTCGTCTAAAACACAGCTATTGTAAATCACCTTCTGTTTCAAAAATGATTTAAGTTTAAAGTAATTTTTTTTTGCTAAGGCATAGGAACATAAAATTACGAATATTTTGGAAAAAATGGGGTCAGTGTTTTCTTTAGAACTTTTCGAGTGCCACCCAGAACTCTAATCAGAACCCCTTTCCGATAATTTTTTTCTTTTTTGGTAAAGTGCCACTAGGATTTTCTTAAGAACCATTCGAGAGCTACCAGAACTTTAAAAAGCTCTATTTTACAAGAAATTTTTTTATGAACAATTTTTTCCACTAAAAAAATCATAAAGAACACTTTCTTGTGAGTTTAAAAAATCTTATCCGAACTTTTCTACGAGAAAAAAGCGATGATGAGCAAAAAATAAAAACCTTCGATTTTTGGTCCAATTAAAAAAAAATGTGTAATAATTACATATTGGTTGAACTACATTTGATTTGTTTGAACTTCCAGGTTTGCTTCTTAAGTCTCCATACAATTCATGTTGTCATATAAATAAGTTGATAACATACCGACTGTAGGCATCACATTCATTGAAAAATGAAAAAAATACCAATTTTGTAAAAGTTTTGAAAAGACACTACTTCTTCTACTTTAGTACACTTTTTCGTTTGGTTGTACAACAAAAACATGAAAATTTAAATTTTACAAACACATGTTTAAGATTTTTCCTATATTTACACGAGATCCTCAATACATTCTTACATATGGGAGAGAGAGAGAAAGATCGGAACAAGTCAAGCGTTGCTCCCAAAGCCAAATTTATTTTTTTTGCCAAAATATGGCTTTGGAAAGTAATTACAACAACAACAGCAAAAACAAAAAGTGTCGCTCAGATCTGGTTTCGGAGATATAGCAATCGGAAGATCGTGATATAGCTTTTATAAAAACAAGTATTAGTTCTGAGTCCCTTGATGGTTATCAAAAATTTTGGTGTCATATGAAAGGTATTATAACTAGCTACCAAATTTTTATACAAAAGTTTTAAATCCGAGTTTTAGGTTTCGATATATGGCGATTTTAAGATAATTTTGACCAGGTTTTTTTAAAAAAAAACACTATTTTTTCCAAAAAACGTCTCATCAATCCATAATTTTTGTAACAAAATATGAAAGGCCAATCTATTTTCTTTTATTAACTATGCCATTTGTATCTGATTTCCTATATTTGTAAGGTTTTTCCAAAAAAAAATAAAAAAAAAATAAAAATAGAAGAATTAAAATTTGTATTTTTTTTATAAGATGTCTTCATCTACAACAGTATCATCATCATCGTTCTCTGCTTTATAGGAAACGACTTTATGCAACTCTCCCTCATATTTTAAAAAATCCTCCATTGGCTCAACCCCCTCTGCTTTTCACTTTTTAAGGAACATGAATTTTGCAATATATCCTTCGTAAAATCGTTTTCTTCTGTTAAATACATGCAAAGCGTTTTTGACATATCGCCACAGACCCTTAATCGTATTTGTGTGGTCATCAGTTACTGGATCTTTAAAAGAAATTGGGTGGTTCACCGTTAGGGGGTTAAGACCTTCTTTTTGTAATAAGTTATATAAACTGAGTGAATAATTTGCAAAAATTTTCAAAAAAGAAAGCGCCGCAGGCGAAAAATTGTTATTAAAAATTTCGCGCGAAATTTTTAATAACAATTTTTCTCTTTTGCAATAAAGAGTAGTAGTAAACCTCACGGTTTTGAATAAAAATTTTCATTTTGTTGTGGTTGATAGTGGTGTTGTTGATAGTAATGTTGTTGTTGTTGTTGTTAGTATTAGTTTTGTTGTTTTGCTAGTGTTGTTGATGTTGTTAGTAGTGTTGTAATTTTGTTAGTGTTGTTGTGTTGTTCTTGTTGTTGCGTTGTGTTTTTTGTTTTGTGAGTGTTGTTGTTGGTTGTATTGTTGGTGTTGTTATTGTTGTGGATAGTGGTGTCATTGTATTTGGTAGTGGTGGTGTCGTTGTTGTTAT
The DNA here is from genome assembly GCA_951812925.1 of Calliopum simillimum. Taxonomy (NCBI): domain Eukaryota; kingdom Metazoa; phylum Arthropoda; class Insecta; order Diptera; family Lauxaniidae; genus Calliopum; species Calliopum simillimum. The sequence continues at coordinate 98,504 of CATOTO010000133.1, read as the reverse complement.
TATAACGACTCGAACGCCAGGCCAGATATTGTCGTCAAGGCTGCTATTCCTGGCCCCCCAATAGGATGGTCTCTCTGAGACATTGCTGTTGTTGTTAGTGGTGGTGCTGTTGTTGTTTTTGTTAGCGCTGCTTTTGTTAGTGGTGGTGTTGTTGTTGTAATATTTGCTAAATTTCATGAAAATTTCTTTAGCTTAATTTGTGTTTTTCTATAAAATATGCCCTAATAATGCAAATTCAGCTTTAAATGGAACACCTTATGAAGGAAAATAGATAAGGCTTCCATATTTTGTTTCTACAGCTATAGGTTATTAGGGTATTTTTTAATTTATAATAGTTTTTAAAAAAAAAAAATGGTAAAAATTTTTACAAAATCACCATTTTTTGAAAACCATAGCTTGGATTTTAAACTTTTTCGAAATAATTTTGTAGCCAGTTAAAATATCTTTCATATAACATCAACATTTTTGAAATCCATCAAGGGATTCAGAACTTATATCGGTTTTTATAAAAGCTATATCCCAATCTTCCGATGACCATATCTCCAAAACTAGGTCCGAGCGACACTTTTTGATTAAACATTTTTTGTAAGAATTATAACTTTAACAAGAAAAGTTTGGTTTAAACCAAATTGGGTTCTGGGAGCAACGCTTGACTTTAGCCGAGAGATCTGCACCAATGAGAAACTCAAAGTAAAAAACCGGAATGCCATTTTTTAGAATATATCGACGGCTTATATTCAATACCCTCTATCTACAATTTTCACGAAAATTAGTTTTTGATGGTAAAACCTTCATTGAGACAAATGGCATCTATGATATTAATTCCAAACGAAAAATGTGCTTCCAGAGCTACTTTTTTCCATTTAAAGAAATTCACTATCTACAGCAATCGATTTTGTGAAATGCAATATCCTCTATCTACATATGAAAAATTAAAGATTTTTCACTTTATTATATTTATTGGGTGTCCGTTATATACAAGGTCATGACAAACGGTCGTCAATCGGCTCCAAATGGCGAACATAAATTTTCTTGATTTTTTCAGGTTTGAATGTCGAACCTTGATAGTCCTGCTGAGTCGTGATTGGCCCTTCTGTAAACAAACAGATAAGGCTAGACGCATGAAATTTGGTACAGATGAAAACAATATTGCCAGGCTATCTGGGATCAAAAATGAGCGTGATCGGTTAACCTTGATTAATACAGTTGAAGAGTGTCCGCACCAAAGGGCCTCGGTACCATTTCGAGGCAAAAGTTGTGTCATAATATGAATCGGGTGACATTTTGTTAGAAATGATAATAATTGTTTTCTGTTTTCACGAACAATTGACTCAATGGCGTGGAATTGATGGAATTATGTTAAAAAAATTATACTGGTCAAATAACTGATTATTATAGCACATAACTTAGGCCCTTGGGTACGGCCACTCCTCAATTGTATATACGAGTCATAAGAAACTGGGTATAAGAGCGGTATCCAGACGGACTTGTGAATGCCAAACATGAGAACTGAAATCTGAGCTCAGATTTTTATATAAAGTACACCAAGTTACTAGAAAGTAGATGTACCCAGGAGCAAGGGTCTTTATTCCCTACTCCCCGCCCAGGCCTACCATAGTCTTGCGCCCTAGTTTTTTATAGCAGTTTATGGCAGTAGACTGGGATTTGTGGTGAGCAAACCAAGACCAAGATCATAGCAGTCTTGGTCTTGGTCTAGTTCTTGCATATTGTGTCTTGGTCATTAAGTCTTGGTCTCAAAGATGCCAAATTTCGAATTGAGATATGATTTTATGCTTGAAACAGGCGTGACACACCTATTAACTATAAATTCGAAAGACTAAAAAGCAGTCTTGGTCTTGATGATAATCCTGAGCAAGACCAAGACCACAGAAGTCTTGGTCTAGCAATGATATCAGCGTCTAATACCGAGAACAAGACCAAGAATCAAGACCAAGACTAATTTTGCTCATCACTAACTGGGATTTCCTTATTACGCATCTAAACTAGGATTTTTTCTATCATGTAAAAATTCTGAGTTATCTTTTCTTAGAAGTCCAAAAATCATTGTTTTGAGGCCTACTTAGAGCTTTATAGCAAGCTATAAAAAGGATAACTCAGGATCCTTACATAAAAGAAAAAAAACCAAGTTTAGATTCATATTAAGCAGATCAAAGTTCAAAATATACGGCTATAAAAAATAAGGACCTGTAATAGTCTGAGCTCAGGTTTCGGTTCTCATATTTTGCATTCTCAAGTCCGCCAGGCGCCTAACCTATTTTGAGTTTTCTTTTGCTAAAACACCATCTATTAATAAATAATTCATAAAAAAATTGGTTTTTATTATTGTGCAATAGGCTCTATCTGCTTGTTTGAACGCGCATTTTATATTATATTTGAATTGCAATATCCTCTATCTGCTATAATAAGGCGAATAACCAAGGTTTTTTTTAATTTTTTTATTTGAGGGATCTGGTGGCTCTTTTTAATTAATATCGTAGTACTTCGTTTGACTAACACTATAAAAAATAGCGAATAAAACAGTTTTTTTGCTCTCCTGAAAAATTGTGTTTTTGTAGATAGAGTGTATTGAATATAAGCCGTCGATATGTTTTTTGCTACACATACGAGTCATTCATAAATTTTGAATCAAAGAATATTCGCAGCAAATGAAAATATTGCAGAATATAACTGCAATCCTTGCAGTGTGCAGTTAAAACTTATGCCACACATGCGAGACAGAAATTTTATAAACTTGAGTTTCGCTCCCGCTCTGTTAAGTCCTCTCACATTGTACGTACTTTTTGGTTGAAATACGTTGCCATTCAACTTCTTAGCTCTCTCTGCTAGCTTCTGCGAAAAGTATAAACGTCAAAAAAATTGTTCCAATGCTTCTTTGCGCCTCTTGTATATATATCTCTTCGTCTTTGCCTTGCTTTCATTCAACATCGACAGCAGCGAGTAGTGTGCTGCAGTGTTGACGCTTGGTCAAAATAAAACGCAACGAACTTCGGCAAACACGAAGGCGAAAGCAATAAAGACAATCAAAAAGGCAACGAATATTGGAAAAAGCAACGAGAGTAGTCTGTCAACACTCATATTTCGAATAAAACTTCTCTTAAAGAGAAAGGTTGCCGTTCATTGCGTATGAAGTTAAGTAAATGCAAAGTAAAATAAGAAAAACTTGTATTTTTTGTATACAAAATATGCACTTACACATATCGTCCTAAACAAGTGAAAAGCAAAAAGTCATTTTTTCCTAGTTTTGAGTTAATTGGAATTTCTGGTAAAAAAATATTATAGTCTTTAGTTTGATAAAAACCGTTCAGCCATATCTCTATTAAAAAAGAGTAATATTCATCATAAAATTAAAAGGAAAACGATTTCGGTACAAAAAAAAAGTTTTAAATTTTTGAACATGAAATATCTCAAAACTCGAAAAACTGACTTAGTTTTTTTCACTAGTATAGGGACGATATATGCCCATATTATTTATTTTACCGAAATTGCACCGAAATTTGAAAAGACTTCTTTTGTAGTGTTTTTTTGGGCCTTATTTTCCACTAAATTTAATGCAGGTTCATGAACTCAAACTTTTCTGTGGAAAAGCTCAGAGAACGCAGCTTAAAATACTGGAGTGGAATCGGCTAAGGTGATAGTTTATTGTCGCAATTTTGATTATCGTTTTTGATAATCAACTTTTCTTTGGTCTGTGTAAAGCGATCACAGAACAATATTTGAAAAGTGGCAATGCTTATAAATTTGAATTTTCATTCGGTTGTCATTTCTTATTTACATTCGATCGTAGATTCTTATCGGAGATAGTCGATCTGCCTTCAACAAAAAAAATAAAAAATATTAAATAAATTTACAAATAATTTTAAAAAATCAAAACTATTCAATATTTTAATTGTGGACTGCAAGCGCAAAAGATTTTCCAATTTAGAAGATTAAAAATCAATCAAAATCGCAGGGAAAAAGCATTCTGCAAAACAAAAAAGTCGACCATTATGCAGGTCGGATAAAGTTTCCGCATGGTACAAACATCAAAATAAAATGATGGATTGTGAAGTTGGTCCTGGTAGTGTAAATGCTAACCAGCAACTCATGTATTTGTTAACGCCTCCTTTAACTGAATCTTCGGACTGGATGATCCCAAATAAAAGGCAAAAAGTGCCCCATGGGGTTAATAAGAACACGCAATTGATCAAAGATGTCATTGACAACAGCAACCGATTTGCTTTGCTTGGTGATCTGACTATTAAGAAGCAAATTAGTGAAGCCAAGAATATGACAGGAGATATTAGCGCGTCAACCAACCAGGATAATGTACACTCAGAAAAAAAAAGATTGTTAAAATAACAATTTTTCACTCTCAAAAAATTGTTATTTCTAAATTGTTGGAATAAGTATTTTATTCTTAAACCAACAATTTTATTCTTGATATTTAATATTTTTACGCATTTGTCATAAAATATATGAAAAATATTTTTAAATACAAAGCGTCAAACACCAGTTTTGTGAACAAAACAAAAAATAAGCAATTTATATTCCTGAATAAGTTCTAGATGTTTTTTTTTTAAAAAAAGCTCTATTTAGCGAATGAGGGTAAGAAACATTTGACTCAAATTATTGCCCTTTTTTCAATATTACTTTCTCTTATCTCTCTGGCAGCATATGAATTTCATAATCAATTACACCCCGTTGATTCCACTATATGCAGAGAAGCTTCACATGGATATTCGGATGTGCGGACGATGTCGATGCATGGACCTGACTTATCTCAAGACTTTTTACGCTTGGGATTATCGTACTGTATCCATTTTCTATTGTCACTCACGATAAGGTGCAACGAACATTTCCTTTTCTGCCGTTGAAGCAACAGTCCACACGCACACGGCTTCATCTCATACAGCACCCAATGTCCTAGATTTTGTATCATTTCTATTGCTGTAAGATAAATGACAAATAAATACTTATGAATATAACCACAAACATTTCAATCATTTATTCTTCGTGCAACTATTTCGTTTCTAAATATTGTCAACAGTTTCGCTTTTAAAACAACAATTGTCGTTCTTAAACTTTCAACAACTTTTTACTTGATTCAAGAATTTTTCGTTTTATTAAAAACATAACAATTTCGTATTTAAAACAAGAGCAAAAGTTGTTGGGAAGATTTCAACCAACAAAAATTCTTGAATTAAAACATAAAGTTGTTGGAAATACAATTTTTTTTTCTGTGTGTATGCGATAGTTCAAAAAACCAAACTGTGAAGTCAAAATCAGTGAACAGGGGTATGTTTTGTCCTCCAATTATTGTAAAACATGTTGACATTAAAAACTTAGTAAGTAGCTTGAGAAGTCGCGATTTAAATTTTAAAATTAAAAGCAATGGTTCCAGAAATCATAAAATTTTTGTTGAAAACAGCGCGATTCATCGGGAACTTTTAGAAAAGTTTAGAGAGGCTAATGGGGTGGAGGCGTTTTCTTTTACACCAAAAGATGAGCAGCCAAACAATTTATTGTTAAAAGGACTTTCTTGTGACTATGATGTCCAAGAAATTCTAGACGAGATAAATCATTTTTTGCCTGGTGCAGTTGACAAAGTTGTTAATTTCACAACACCAAAATCAATAAGAGAAGGTTTAAAATATAATATATTTTTGGTCAGAGTTCCACCAGGCAAAGATGTCAGTGATGTTTTAAAGTTAAAATATCTTTTCAATACGGTTATTAAGTGGGAAAAAACCGAAAAAAATTGTTGAACCACTTCAGTGTAAAAGATGCCAACAATTTGGGCATATTGCGAAAAATTGTGGTAATAGTTATAAGTGTGTGAAATGCGATAAAGTGCACGAACCGGGTGAATGTGATGTTGTAAAAGATTCTGGTTTAAAATCAATTTGTGTCAATTGCGGAGGCAATCATCCCGCCAACTATCGTGGCTGCATAAAGTATAAAGATTATTGCAACTATAAGAAAGAAATTTTTAAGAAAGCAAAAGAAGACAGAGAAAAAAAGAAAGGCTCGTTCTTTATACCTGCTAAGTCTCAACCTCCTCCTATAACTGTATCTTATGCAAGTCACTTTAGGCAACGGAATGATCCTCCTACACAAATGATTAAAGATAACACTGGACAAAGTATCCTTGGACAGTTTTTTGAAATGTCCAACAGTCTATTTGGAATGAATGTTCATGGATTGTTGAGCAAGGTGGAACTATTTTTAAAAAATATTAGCAACTGCAGTTCTATTCAAGAAAAGAGAATGCAGTATTTAGAACTACTGCATCAAGTTGTTTTAAATTAATTTTAATGTTTTTGAACCTACTAACATTTAACATTTCATCACTGGTTGAACATAGCAGGAGAATAGAACTACAAAAAATTCTCCATGCTAATAATATCGCCCTGGTTTTTATACAAGAAACACATCTTTAACCCATTCATTCCGACTGCAGCGTATACGCTTCCGCAGACATATCAAAATGAATTACCGTTAAAATTTTCCTCCCGCAGAAAAACAACGGTGACATCCATTTCAAATTGAACAGGGATATCTAGCAGTCCATGAGAATATGTTTTTACTTCAGTCGCGATTTACATTTCGGTCATAAACAGTGTTTTTTAAGTGAGTGATTTTCAAAAAAGTGAAAAAATACAAAAATGGCAGCACGCAGATCGTAAGTGAATATTTTATCTATGTATCCCTTTTAAAATGTTCCAAAATCCAATGGCTTTCAGTTTGTAATTATTTCACGAATTAAAAGTTATAGTTATAAATTTGAGTTTTGTGGATATAGTGTGGATTTAGGGATCCAAAAGTGTGAGGTAGCGTATACGCTGCAGTCGGCCATACGCAGTACTGCATGTGTTTTTTTTTATATTTGCGTATACGCTGCGCTCGTCAATTCACGACCCGCTACGCAAGAAAAAATTTAAAACAAACTGCAGTGAACTCGGAAAAAATTAAGGTATCAATTTACTCGTAAGTACTAAATAAGCAAAAAAAAAATTTAGGTTCGACTAATTTTTAATAAAATAGGCCAGTCAAATTAGGGTTTTACCTCGGAATGAGAGATAAAAAGCTGAAAACTCGTATACACCTTCATTATAGTGGTCTTAAAGTTGTCTCAAAAGTCCCATGAAATCTCGTGTCTAGGTCGTAAGTTATTCAAGGTCAAAAGTCACAAAAATCAGTTTTTTGCAAATATTTTCCAAACGGTTACTTTTTCAGAAAATTAATGCAGAACAATTTTGTAGCCCTAGTGATTTCGTAGAAAAAATCCTCAGAGCTGTTTTCGTACCACTTATGGTTTAGGAGATATTATAATTAGAAAAGTCTTAAAGTTTGGTAATTCATGCATGCGGCGTATATGACACTTTTTTTTTTGAGTTCAAGACATTTCGATTTGATTGGTGTGTGTTCCTCGGTAGTGAAATTATACTGGCGTTTCACAATTTTGGGCACTATATGTCAACGTTGGAGATTCAAGAGTATCTCGGGAATTGCTCTGAAGACGAGGACGTGATCGAAGAAGCATACATTGAGCCTCCACCTGCTTCAGAGTGTATGTCGCCTGAAGATTCTGGTGTTAGAGTTAGACATATTGTGGAGCCCATCGAAAGTGGCTGAAATTTTGCACAACTCTTACTCTGTGCAAGACGTTGACCTAATCAATTCAACAGCACCGTAACCATTTGCATCGCACATCTTGGACACAGAATTGCAAAATCAGCAGGTCAACAATCTTGAAATGCCTTTACAGTCAAGCCCAAGGTTTTCTGCACAAGAGCCTCTACAATCAACACCACCATATTTGCTTCGAAATAGATGAAGCCAACCAGTAGCCGTTCCGAAATCACTTCAAGCAAAGAAAAAAAAAGGTGTGGTTCTCCATTTTGACTTGGTTAGTGGATGTTTCCATACAGAATGCTTGGCTGTTATCTCGAAAAGCGGGTCATAACTATAAGCACCTTCAATTTCGCCGAAGTATATCAAATAAAGAATGTCGGTTTTTCAACACTCCTCGACCTCCAAGTGGCCTTCGGCAACCAACTGGTAAATTGGAAGATGAAGCCAGATTTGATTGCATTGGATATTTTATTGGGGTTACTACCAATAAAAAACGGCGTAAGTGTAAGGGATCAGACTGCACTACTCAAAATCAAACTGAATGTGTGAAATGCAATGTGGGCTTATGTGTAGCCTGTTATCAAAAATACCATTTTATGTTTGCGGACAAAAACTAATTCTTGATTATTCTTACAAACAAATGTACCTTTTACTTTTTTTTTGCCTGAAATTTAATTTTTTGCTATCATTATAAAATAATTGCGTCTCCTAATTATTTTCAAAAAACAATACTGATATGGCCGAGCGTAGCGTATAAGCTACCGCCTCCCAAGGTCAAGTGGGGTGATGAATAAATTTTTTTTTCCTCTTTTTATACACATTAAGTCATTTGAAGACTACCCACAGCAAATCAAAGCTTTACGTCGTTTGGTTCACTCTCGGACTTAATGGGTTAAGCCAAACACAAAGTCTTTCTAGATAATTATAATTTTTTGAGAAATGATAGCCTGCAAGGAGTAGCCATTGCAATTAAAAATAACATTAATTACAAAATTACTAATCTTGTAAATCCTAAACTACCATGCAGCTTTATTACAATAGATATTAAATTGAATGGAATTCAAAAAACTATTCTCTTTGGAACTATTTATGTTCCTACAAACTGCAAATCTGACATCCTTGTGTCAGAATTAAACAAAATTGAATTACTGGCATCATCATTTGACGGAGCGGTAATTGGAGGGGATTTCAATGCGCGAAACATAACTTGGGGGGACATAAAGTGTAACACTAATGGCAAAACTTTAGAGAATTGGCAACAAATTCAAAACCCCTCTTTAATTCTTGTTACTGCGGCTACACCATCATTTCCAAGATGTTCTTCTTATTTAGACAACTTTTTGGTTTCGTCTCACTTAGTCAACCTAATTGATCCCAATTACAGTATCTGCACGCTGCCAACGTTTTCAGATCACTGCCCAGTGTTATTTAAACTTTCATTTAATGACTTTGAATTACCTAATCTTCAGAGAAGTGACAATAGGTCATTCTTGTTGACAGATTGGAGAGCCTTTAGAGAGGATTTAGATACAAAGATGTCCCATTTCCTTCCAACGCAGTTTAATAACTTGTCAAATCCTGAAATTGATTATCATATTGAAAAATTTAATGAAATTCTTTTAGAAACCTTAGACTCTCATTCTACTAGTATACGTGGTAGTTTTAAAAAGTATAAAAATTTGCCAAATGATATTGAACAGCTCTTTAAAACTAAACATCGTATGCAAAAACAATTAAAACGCATTTTTCACAATTCCTACAACAGAGTGAACTCTGCTTATAAAGAACTTTCTAACTGGATTTCTTTGCTCAAGAAAATAATAAAAGACAGAGTTAGAATATGGATTAACAAGCAATTTGATGAAAGATTGTCCAACATTGTTCCTGGTCCAAGTGCGTTTAAAGAGATTTTTAAGATCTGTGGTAAAAAAAAGTTTTCATGCAATCAGGTAATTGTGGAAGGTAATGTAATTAATGAAGAACAGGAGATAGTGAGGGCATTCGGTAATCATTTCAAAAATGCTTTTCTAATGAATACTCCTAATTTCGACATGGAATTGGTTAACGAAGTACAATCGTCGGTTAATTTAATGAGATTGTCAAAGCCATCAAGCGTTTTTGTTTTTGATAGGGATAACTCGGCACTTGAACCTATTGCCAATGAACACTTTACTTCTGAAGATGAAATTTTTGATATAATTCAAAGTTTTAAGTCCAAAAAATCGTATGGCTTGGATGGTATTTCTAATTTTGCCATTAAAAAAATTTCAAAAAAGGCGGTTCAATTTATAACAATTTTATTTAACAATTGCATCAACAATGGATATTTTCCAAAGTGCTGGAAAATGGCTAAAATTTTACCAATACAAAAAAAAAACTAGTAAGGGTGTAAATTTTGGCCTGGCCAAAAAATAAATACCCTACACAGCAGTATTTTGAAAATTTTGCTTATATGGGAAGTGCCACGCCCTCTTGTCCGAGTACACCCAGTTTTTGTTCAGAGCTTGCATTTATAGTTTTTAGTGTCAGAGTGAAATTTAGTTGGATTATCTCAAAAAACTTTTTCAGTATAGCATTTTGAAACTTTTGCTTGTATGAGAGGTGCCACGCCCTCTTGTCCGAATTCGCTCAGTTTTTTATCAGAGCTTGCATTTATAGTTTTTAGTGTCAGAGTGAAATTTAGTTGGATTATCTCAAAAAACTTTTTCAGTATAGCATTTTGAAACTTTTGCTTATATGAGAGGTGCCACGCCCTCTTGTCCGAGTACACCCAGTTTTTGTTCAGAGCTTGCATTTATAGTTTTTAGTGTCAGAGTGAAATTTAGTTGGATTATCTCAAAAAACTTTTTCAGTATAGCATTTTGAAACTTTTGCTTATATGAGAGGTGCCACGCCCCCTTGTAAGATTTCAACCAATTTTTGCTGAGAGCTTTCATTTATAATTTTTAGTGTTTGAGTCGAAGTTGGTTCGAATATCTCAAAAAACGCTTTCAGTATAGCGTTTTGAAGCTTTTGCTTATATGGGAGGTGCCACGCCCTCTTGTCCGAATTCACTCAGTTTTTTATCAGAGCTTGCGCTTACAATTCGTAGTACTTATGTGTATTGTGGTTGCATTGTCGTGAAAAATACTCCTAAAATTGCATTATGAACATAATTTTTGTATGGGCGGTAGGCGTGTCCGTTGACCGATTTTGCTCATTTTCAATCCCCCGAGCTAACTTTGACGACGGAGGCAGTGTACCAAATTTCATTGAATTATCTTGCTCAGTTTTCCCAAAAAGTGTATTTCAACACACAGCCAGCCAGCCAGCCAGCCACCCAGCCAGCCAGCCAGCCACCCAGCCAGCCAGCCAGCCAGCCAGACAGACGGACATGGCTATATCGACTCAGGAGGTGACGCTGATCAAGAATATATATACTTTTCTATATCTGCCACGCCTCCTTCTCTGCGTTACAAACGGAAGGACAAAGTGAATATACCCTGGGTGTAGGGTATAATAATGACTATTCTATCAATAACTTCCGACCTATTTCACTTCTGTCAAATGTGGGTAAAGTTTTGGAAAGGGTTATAATGAATAAATTGGAGTCTCCTCACATGATTCCATTTGACTTCATTCCAGACCATCAGTTTGGTTTTAAAAAAAAGCACTCTACTGTTCATGCTCTATTAAAATTGCACAATGATGTAACTATTGGACTTAGAGAAAAAAAATGCACGGTTGCATGTTCTCTAGATTTAGAGAAAGCCTTCGATAGTGTATGGAGAGTGGGGCTTCTGTTTAAATGTTTAAGATTAAATTTTCCGCCACACATTTTCCACTTATTAGACAGCTTTCTAATGGAGAGAAAATTTTTCATTCAAATTCAAGGGAGTATTTCCAACTCCTATGATTCTCTGAGTGGAGTACCACAAGGATCGGTGCTAGGTCCTTATCTTTTTAATATTTTGTTATATGATTTTCCTCATATTAACATCTGTGAAAATAACTCACTATCTACGGGAATATTGGGTGCTATTATTGATTCCGTCGGAAAGCATTTTCCGCGCGGAAGCAAATTTTGCTATTATTGATTCCGAAAATTCGATATATCTGTCATCACTTTTCCGCAAAAATGATAAATTTGGCATTATTGGTTCCGCACGTAATTTGAGAAATTTAACATCCCTGACATCGAAGTGACGTTTATTTTTGTGTATTCTTGATTCCGACGGTAAGATATATTTCAGTATTTTCCTTCCGCGAAATTTTTGTGCCGGAAAGACTATAAAAAGTTAAAAATGTATGCTTTTTTGATAATTTTGCTCTTTTTATTGATAAGGAAATTAAGCTAAATATTAAATATCAATTTTAAACACTTTACTACTACACAATAGTCGGTTTTATTAAAAATTACAAAATTTATTTTTAAAATAAAACTCAAAATTTTTTATTTTATTAAAAAAAGAAACCAATCCATCTTTATTTTGATTAAATATAAAACTCATAGAAGAAGTCACTTTCACATCGCTGTGGTGATCAAACGATGCAATGTAATCAATGGAAAAAAAAAATTTTCACAAACACTTTTACAAAAAACAACTTTATAGAAACACGCGACTTCACCGAACTCTAAAATGTATAGAGAATTAATCCTTAAATCGCACTGAAAAAGCTATTTTTTCCACATGAAATTTACAAAAAATTATCAAAGATTCATAACTTTTCTTTGTTGACATTTTTATTTATTTTTTATCCTTTGTCATCTGTCAAAATGTTAGAGATGTTCTTATTTCAGGGTTCCCATTATTCTCGTTCGATATTCCTCTACCGTCGGAATCAAGAATAGTAATTCTCATATCGAACGATATTTCTTTCCGCGAAAATTTCCTTATCGAACGGAATCAATAATAGCACCCATTATATGCAGATGATACATTTATCTATGCGAGTGACTTTTATCCCCTGGATGCATTAAGAAAAATTCAAAACCACGTAAACAAAATTGTAGTATTTTATAAAAGATGGGGTATCAAGATTAATTATTCTAAAACTGAATGCATTTGCTTTAGAAACGCGAGTGGAAAGGGAAAAGAAGGTGCTGTGAGGGAAAGCAGAAACTTTAAATTAAACCTTGATGGAAACTTGATTCCCTTCAAGGAAAAGATCAAATACCTTGGAGTCAATTTTAATAATTTGTTTAAATTCAATCAACATGCCAGAGGTAATATTACAAAGGGAAGAAAAGTCATCAATATGTTGATGCCTTTGCTCTGTAATAAAGAATTCCGAAAAAAAACTAAGTTGATGTTGTATAAAACGCTTATTAGACCAGTGCTTCTTTACGCATTCCCATCTTGGTTTTCTTTTTCTCCCGCAGTTGCTTTGGAATTGGAAAGATTAGAGAGAAAGGTTTTAAGATGTTGTATAGGTAAAAATTTTGAGCATAGGACTAAAAGATTTTCCAATATAACTATATATAATGATGCTAAGGTTATACCACTAATGAAATATGCTATTTGTTTGATGAAAAAAACGGTTACCAGTTTAAGTACTTCTGAGAATGAAGTTATAAATGAAATATATTTGTCGCAACTTGATACAAATTGGCTAAATTCTACATACCACTCCCCGGTTGGTGTACTTAATGAAAGTATTGAATCAATCCCCGATGGATCGCCTATTCCTTACTATTCGAAGACTATTGCTGGTCATAATCGTGGTTGAGTTTCGAATTTATACTCTCCTCTACTTTCTTTTATTTGAAACAAATTATTTATTCTTGTTTTATAAAATTGGAGAGCAATTCATAACTTATATTTTCACTTCTATCTTATGTACATTAATGTATTTATTGTTATTTGCTTAATTTTAGAAGTGGGACAACACAATGGTTTTAATTTTATATGTTTGTAATTTGAGGTTTTGCAGTGTGGGCTATCAGTAGTTGTACAGTTTTACAGCTTTTGTTGTTTTACTGTGCTCTTTGGTTTGCTCAAATTGTTTTACTTTGGGATTACTAAACATCGAATTTTTGTTTCAATTTCACTTTTCTTAAATTGACATGCCATGATTGAACTTGTCTTTCTTGTGGATTATTGTGTTTTCTCAATGTGCGCTATTATATGCACTTTTATTTTAATTTAGGTTTAGGTTAAGTATATTGTTTATTTTGTTAACAAACGTTAAATTGAAACAAGTAAAATGCTCCGGGAGCAAGAGCCATATATTATATTTATAGAAAACATAGCCATGAGGCATTTTAAATTTATTAATTGTAATATTGTTAAGAGTTGTGCAGGCAATACTTCTATAGCCGCTGAAATGTACCAAAAGACACTTGTTTGATTAAGATTTTTTTGTATACTCGCTGATATAAGACTCAATAAAGAATTCAATTGAATTCAATTCAGCAAAAGCAAATATTTTTAGAAGCAATAGCATTTTTCCGTTCCTCATCATGCATTTTGGACTTCGGCAACCAGTTATTAAAGGCATATTTAATTGAACATCGATATCCAATGGATTTGATAAGAAATGTATGTATTCCTAAGACAATTTAAATGATACAAGTGTTAAACGATATGTCAGGACTTTTGTTAATATCTTTCTTTGTAGGTATACTATTTTACTATCAGGATAATTGAAAAGAACGTTTTCTTCAACAAATGAGAATGCGAAGACTATTCCGCAAAAGTTCATCGGAACATTGCATGCACCGTTAAATCGTTCAGGTGCTGATTGCACCGGACTGTACTCTCGTCTATATAAAACAGATTTGAGAGATATTGAGCGACTTCCGGAAATAAATTTTTAAAGGAAACTATTAAAAACTTTCTAATTAGTATTTTAGTGTGTAATTTAAAAATAAAATCGGCCATTGCACTTGCAAATTGTATATTTTGTATAACCCACAAATTTATTTAACTATGCTTTATTTTTTAAATGTTTCTTATTCAACATCAGACGTTGTAGACCGAGAACCAACTGGAGAAGGTCTCTTGAAAAGGAAATTCAAGAATCGGGGAAAGTCGTGGCAAAAGATGATAGACATCGCAAGGAGTCGTGACATATGGAGACGTTTCATATTGAACCTATGCTCCTAGGAGTTAAAGAAGAATACATACATATTCCACGTAACACTAAAAGTTGTTAATCAATGACTGATTTTAGCTGAATTCAATCTGCAGGAAAATTAACATTGACATATTTGTGATGTCCTACAAAAGTTTAAATTGTTACTTCTTTAATTGAAAGTGGAAACTGAATTATATTTTCATCGAAATCAACAGGTTACTTTCAAATTTATAGTGGTTATAGCTCCTTATCGCGAAGGTCCAACAGTATTAGGAAAATGGAAGCAATTACTGAAAAGTGCAATATCAGTAAATTTTTACATAAAAAACTTCTTTCCGGCGTTAAACGTTAACAAAATGTGTGAAAACGATAGCAAAATAGCTATCGCTTGAAATTGATATAAAAACTGTGACTATCAAACTGACAATCACCTTACGCAGAGCAAAATGCGATAGTTGATAGTCAACAATCAAAAATCAAAGTTGATAATCACCTTACACAGAGCAAAAGTGTGATTTTTGATAATCAACTATCACCTTAGCCGATTCCACTCCTGTATTTCAGTGTAACACATTTAAATGTCGTAAATTAGCAAACTTCAAAATTCTTGTACATAATTAAACAAAGGAAAAAAAAAAAAAATTATATTTATAACATGTACGCAAATATTTGTACCAATAAAATGCATTTTCCCCATTTTACATAGCATTTATTTTCCTTTATTCGCAAAGCGTGGCAATCTTTCGCGTTATCAGTATGCAGAAAATTGCATGAGTGAACTATTTGTTGCTTTTTACAATACTCGTTACTTTTTTCACTGCCTTCATTGCTTTTCGACTTCGTGTCAGCAAAGCTCAGATTGTTCGTTGCATTCTTCACTGCCTCCATTGCTTTTCGCCTTCTTGTCGGCGATGCTCGTTGCATTTTTTTGGCTACTGTCGTGCTTGCATTCGTTTCGTGCGTTTGTTGTCTAGTGATGATTCTCGGCTCGTTTTTTTGCGAATGTCTCATAAAAGCGTTTGAATGGACATCATGCGCATCTCTGGTGCACCATTTAAAATTGATATGTTTGAAGACTTATCATTCAATCCATCTAATATGTATTCAATCAAATCGATTTCGGGAACAGCGGCGTTGGATGCAATTTCTTGCATTTCGATGACGTAACGCTTTACAGATTCTCCAGGCTTCAGGGTGCGTGCTTTAAGCTGCGAAAATACATCACTCAGTGTGTGGGCCTGACCAAATTCAGCAGTAAGCAGTTGTTTTACGCTTTCATAAGTGTTTGCTGCGGTGGTACGTAAGAAAATTTTGGCCGTGCCGCTAAGTAAACGTCGGGTGGCAATGAATTTGTCGCGACCACCGCAGTGAAAAATTTCGAATGCGTCTTCAATATCTTTAATCCATTTTTTGACATCGTAGGTATCGTCACCACTGAAGGAATGTAACATCGCCTCGAAGGCTTGGAAATCAAATTTGCGGCTATCAACACTCTGCACAGAGCAAAAAATGACCCCTAAAAACAAGAAGATTGTCGTATTGAGCTATTTTACTATGAATTCACATTAAAAGTACTAAACAATATGAATATTCCATAGAAAAATCCCTATGATTTTACTAAGAAAATCTTCTTAAAAATTCAAAAAGATTTTCACATTATTTTTGTATAGAATACAACATAAAATGATATAGGTAATGTGAGCAACTTATTAATTTCTAGTTTTAAGAAGGAAAGCGTATAAATTGTTTTCTGCACAAAAAAGTTTGTCACTTAAAATTAAAAAGATACTCTAATAAAATCTAAGAGACATTGTTTTTAAAATTATGAGGTTTTTCATAAATTGAGTTTTCCAGTTAAACAATTTGTGTTTTTTTGCAAAAGTGATTGTGATTGTTTGCGAAATGGATAATTTTAAAAATTTTCCAAGTGGAAGTACCAACAATGAAAATGTTGGTGATACACTAACTGAGCCGTCTATAGAATGGAATGGAGGTGAGCTTCTGGAAACTCAAGAAATTTTTCATTCCTGGGGCTTAAGTGGCTCAGCTTGTTTAGCGTTAAAAGTTTACGGAGTGAACTCCATCTATGCCCTAGAAAAAATAGAAATGGAAGATGTGGAGAAATTTTTTGGTAATTTATATGGCTCTGGGTTTTTTGGTAAAGAAATAAAGTTCAAAGCCGGATTGCGGCAGTGGCGAAAGGACAGGGTAAGTAATTTTGTTATATTTAGGTGATTCGTATTTACCGCCAATTTGTTCTTGCAGAACAAGCCCTTAATATGTAACCAAGGGACAATATCGCCACCATCAACCCGTAAAGTGTTAGAAATGCTAGAAAACATTTCAAATGCTATAAGCAATGTCAATTGCTCCAGATCCTCAATTACAGGTATTTCCTCTTCGGAGTTCTCGCTTAAGCCTTGTGGCAGTGATTTGTCGACTATGCTTAAGTTTACCGTAAAAGGACAACTAGTTTTGTAATGCTAGTGAAAAATGTGCAATTATTAACTTCATTTCATTAGATGGACCTCCTATTCATTTCTACACGTTAAACAATGGACTCAAAGTCCATTGTCGAAAAAGATACTGGAATTAGGCACGGTACGATTTTACCAATTGTTTCAAATTATTGTGGTTTGCTCAAAATTAATCTTTTTGGCGTTATTTGATTTAAATTCTCTCAAATCAACGCAAAACTTACGCAAATTCGAAAAAATCGCACCATTAAATCATTAATTAAATTTCTAAAATAGGTTCATCAACTAATTTTTAAAAAAAGGTCGAAAAACAGTTAGTTTGGAAAAAAAAAACAAAACACACTTAAACTAAAATAGGAGGAACTATGATTTAAATCATGCTTTGTTCCATTTTTAAAAACAAATGCATTGTAATACCTTTTTTGTATTAAAACTGTATTGAAGTATTTTATGTACTGCATGACATATGTTTAATGTTTCTTCTTCTTTTCAATAAAATTAACTGTAAAACCATTTCAGATTGAGTTTTCTTTACAATTTATAAAGAGCCAAAACAACCACATTAAATAGAACAAAAATAAAAAGATATCTCTATGCTTTTCATCCAAGAAGAAAGTCACGTGGGTGAAGTGCACACAGAGCCAAAACAACCACATAAAATAGAACAAAAATAAAAAGATATTTCTATGCTTTTCATCCAAGAAGAAAGTCACATCAAAACCATAGAGAAATCTTCTTAAAATATCTGCAAACCTTTTCTATGAAAACCTTATAATACTAAGAAGAAATCTTATCCTTTTTCAAGAAGATTTCTCATAAATTTTAGTTGAATTTTGCATAATTTTCAATAGAATGAAAACATCGTTTTAAGAAGAAATCGTATTGAAAATGATAAGATTTCTTCTTACTATTACGAGTTTTTCATATAAATGTTTACAGAAATTTTAAAAAGATTTTCTCTATGGTTTTGATGTGACTTTCTTCTTGGATGAAAAGCATAGAAATATCTTTTTATTTTTGTTCTATTTTATGTGGTTGTTTTGGCTCTGTGTGCACTTCACCCACGTTTAACTCTTCCATCAATTTTTGCAGCTCACGTTTCTTTCTGGCAAGGAGCAACTCGCGATCAATTCGGGACAGCTCCTTGTCAACTGCGTCATCTTCGCCGTTCACTTCAACCTCACCAGCATCTGAATCCTCACCTGCATCTGCACCTTTACCAGCATCTGCACCTTCACCAGCATCTGCACCTTCACCAGCATCTGCACATTGGCCGCGGCTTGATCTTCCCATCAACTCCTCGTACATAGGGCCCAATGTTGCCGCAGTAGCACCTCTTTCAATTTCAACACCGGCAGCGGTCAAGGCATCAATCATCATTTTCTTTGTTATTTTCTCCATTTTAATTGTAGATATCCCACTTCTGAATTGAAATAATAGGAATATATGCTTTTTAATTACAAAAAACTGTTTATTTAACAAAATTATCTCCTGAGCCAAACGGATCTCATCAAAATCTAACAAAAGAATGAATTGGCCGTTACAGAAATATTTCTCTATACCTACGCTTAAAAATACAAAACAGAATGAAATATGAAACAACGCATGAATAGGCATGAAAGAATAAAGAATAATAGACAAGACAAATTTACAATACAATTCACAAGAGTGTGCTCACATACAGAGTGTCATAATTTAGGGATGTGTTACACATTTAGATATGGTACTTATTACACTATATTTATTACGCCTCTAGATCGTTGACAAAAAGAACTTCGCGATTTTTTAAACCAACTTCAACTAAAGTTTCTTCATCATTAGTATTACCGCTTTCATTCGATGTTGTTGCAACATTTGCAGAAGCAGCTGAATTTGTGGCGTAGAGAAGACGTTTTGGAAAATTGTTGTTATTTCAAACTCATCTGGTGACGATGGATGACAAAAGAGATAGTTGTAAACATCCTGTGGAAAGAACAAATTCAAATAATTTTGTTAAATTTTATGCTCACAAAAAAAACTTACAAGCATTGAAACTGTTTTCTTAAAACGTCGCTCAATACGAGCTTCATTTGGAAGCTTAAATAGAACGCTTATGGCATTAGGTGCATCTGGTGGGGGCTCTGAAGGCACACGTTCGGCCAATTCAATTTTCAGTATTGCAATTTGCTGCGTTATTATGAAAAAAATTAATAAATGTACAGTATTTGGTATGATTAATTCGCGTTACCGAGAAATAAAAATCAAATCTGGAGTACTATTCGATGAATTTAATATTAAAAAATATAAATTAAATAAAAATTCAAAATATATTTAAAGAGCTTAGTTCTCTTTTACATCGAACAAAAATTTTTTATTTATTATTGCAAAACGCGTTTCGAACGTCATGCGTTCATCATCAGTTGCTACACAAAAACTAAAAATTTGAAAATATTGTAACAAAACAAAGAGCAATAAATATTAACATATTTTGTCATTTCATACATATAAATATTTAAGTATAAGAGAATTTAAAAATACAATTGTAAAGAACGAAAACGATCAAAATGTGGAGAGCCAAAAACTGCAACATGCATAGAAAGTAGAGAGCAAAAAAGGTTTTTCATAATAATTAAGTTATTTATGTTTTAACAAATAAAACAAAGATGATGGATTGTTGCCGATATTCCTGTTCATTGTTTTTTGTCCAGAATGAATATGTAGAGATTCTAAAATATTTAAGCGATGATAATTAGATTCTGTTTCAATTAATTTAAAGCAATTGGCATCTACGTTATGGTCATGTTTGACAATATGTTCGACTAAACCACTCTTTAATACATCGCGGTCTCTCACGTCTCTTAGATGTTCATCTCTTCTTAGTTTAAAAGCTCTTTTTGTTTGGCCGTAATAAACAAATGGACATTTCTTCTTTCCACATTTTGCAATATAAATGCCTGGTCGTTGATCATTATTTATTGGATCTTTTGTAGAGCATAATAATGATTTCAATTTGTTATTACTTCGTGGTACCAAATTTACGTCATGATTTGCCAAACAGTTTGATAAAGGTCCAAATACATTGCGATCATAAGTACAGCCAAATCTGTTTGAAGTGTTCTTCGCTTTCTGAGACGAAACAAACGTTGAACAATTCATTTTTAACTTTTTATATTGGTGTTTTCTAATGAGTAAGTCAATGTTTTGTTGTGTGTAACCATTTATTCGTGCCATTTCATATATTGTGTTTCGTTCTTTAATAAAATTTTGGTGGCTTAATGGCAAAGTGCACATACGGTGTATCATAGAATTAAAAGACGCTTGTTTGTGTGTTGGGTGGTGATACGATTCTATTGGTATAAATCGTTTGGTGGCGGTTGGTTTTCTGTAAACATCGAATTCAATTTTTCCAAAAGTTGAGTTTCTCGTTAGCATCAAATCCAAGAAGGGCAAATTACCGTCTATTTCGGCTTCGCAAGTGAATTTTATTTTTGGATGGCAACTATTTAATAAATCAAGTGTTTGTTGAATGTTGGTCTTTTTAACAACAGCTACAACATCGTCAACGTATCTCTTATAAAATCGGGGAAAATTTACGTTGTCTTTAATTTTTACCTCCAAGCTATTCATAAAAACGTTGCAAATAAAAGGACTGATTGGGTTACCCATGGGTGTGCCGTCGACCATTAAATAAAAATTATTTCGAAACTGAAAATATGATTGTTGCATTGTGCGTACAGTTAAATCTATTAACGCATTTCTTTCTAAGTAGCTTATTTGTTTTTTGTACAGCCATTCGATGAGTGACGTATTTTAGAATCTCTACATATTCATTCTGGACAAAAAACAATGAACAGGAATATCGGCAACAATCCATCATCTTTGTTTTATTTGTTAAAACATAAATAACTTAATTATTATGAAAAACCTTTTTTGCTCTCTACTTTCTATGCATGTTGCAGTTTTTGGCTCTCCACATTTTGATCGTTTTCGTTCTTTACAATTGTATTTTTAAATTCTCTTATACTTAAATATTTATATGTATGAAATGACAAAATATGTTAATATTTATTGCTCTTTGTTTTGTTACAATATTTTCAAATTTTTAGTTTTTGTGTAGCAACTGATGATGAACGCATGACGTTCGAAACGCGTTTTGCAATAATAAATAAAAAATTTTTATTCGATGTAAAAGAGAACTAAACTCTTTAAATATATTTTGAATTTTTATTTAATTTATATTTTTTAATATTAATAATGTACAGTATAATTAAATTGCATAATTAAAATTTATTATATACCTCTTTCTTATGTTCAACCTCTTTACGCACACGTTCGGCCTCCGCTTGCGCTTGACGCGTTCTTTTTCTTCATCGGTTCTCAAACTTAGATGATATGCTTCATCCTGTTGCTGACGTAATGTTTGCGTAAAATTACGTTCTAAACGATCAGCGCGTGCCTGACTCAACCATACATCGTTTGCTGAAATTACTGTCTGAAGACGTCGCAGTAATTCTTCCGGTGTGCAGTCACCCTCAAAACGTCCCATTATGGTCATGCGATTCGCACGCAAACCGATTACAACCATTAACGGATAAGTACGCGCATTAATAGAATGCGATACGCGATATCCTTCGGGTGAAGCAATATCACAGGCCCAGAAAAGTGTATTGCGATTTATATAGTCAATGACGGATTGAGAAGCGAGTGTTTGACTGCAAAATTATTCAACATCTGGATTGTTAATGGGATCTACATGAAGATAAATAAGTAAGAAACTTAATTCCTGTTTAAAGCCTGCGCGTATTTGCCTTGGTAAAAGACTGGATGTGATGGAAATTTTTCATTGTAAGCGCGTATAAAGCTCATTACATCTCCAAGTGGATCAGTTACAACTGAAATTAATTAAAGTGTAAATTTAAATTATACTTTTTTTTATTAAATTGTATGTGGTATTGGCGCACAAGGAAGGAGTCGTTGCTTGGAATAACACGGTCTTACACTTTTTATACTCACTTCTCTCATCATTGCGGGCCAGGCTCAAAAATGTGCTGATTATCGACGAAAACGTTGAGTAGCAATATTGAAATACAAAATTAATGATGTAGCCAATTATGCCAGTATTGGCCCAACTCCAGGCATATTTGCAGAAAATATTTGTTGCAAAAAATGATCATTTATAACTGCCGGGGCGCGCACATCGCGTGAAGCAGCGAACATTGTGGGGCGACCTTCGCGTATGTTCAATTGTTCTTGAAAAGCGACCTAAAATTGGAAATTTGTAAAATAAAATGAAACAAAAAGAAATCTAATGCAACTTTTTATTCACCTCCAGATCCCACTGTTGCCGTATCAATACATCGCGACAAACATTCATATCTCAATGCCCGTCAGATCTTGGAACTGTAGTACCTTTTCAGTTTGTACATTTGTTAAGCCATCAGCTTCCATTGCAGCAGCAAATTTGCAACAGCTTTAGATTTGCTGAAGTATATATGATGACGAAATGCAGGATGTATTTGTATCGCCTGGCTTGGCTTAAACACACAGAGCAGTGGATGAGGTTTTAATTTGATTGAAACCTTGCGTTCCTATTCATGGAAATTTATCTTTTTGTAATTTTTTTTAATAAAATTTTTTTTTTTATTTTGCCCAAAATTTTTGTGCCCAAAGTTCGGCATCTTTTTCATTGGTAGAGTTACCCGCAGCAACATAAGGATATTCTGGAATGCGCACTTCACACAAAAAACGCTGACGATGCTTAGGACCTGGTGTTATACACAATTTTATGTGTGACTAAAAATTTTTTTCTCTCTACATATAATGTATGCGAATGTTTAAAGTTGGTTCAATTTTACTTTTTGAACACCATTCAAAAAAGAATGATTTGATATCCGTCATTTTTATAGAACTCTTTAAAACCTATTTTACAGGTTCGATTAGTTTAGTAAAGAGTTATTTGAGTAACCGCCCAACAAACAAAAACGTTTGGAAAATAACTTATTATACGCTTATTGAAGCAAACATTTTGTTTGGAAATTAACTTGCAAAGTGTTTGGAAATTCTTGAATTCTAATTATTTAATAATCGAAACTGGACCCTTCATAGCAGGTACAAACCATTTCAAAACGATCAAGATTTTTTTTATGGCATCCGATTTGGCTATAAATTGGCATAAGCAATAGTTGCATAGTGGAAAAAATTACTACCAAATATTTTTTCAAAATTTAAAAAAATGGCGGAGATATGGGACTTTGAAATTTTTAGGTTAGTTTTTTTTGAGAAGCTATAACTTCGGTTGCATTTATCCAATTTTCAATTTTATGGTGTTAAATGATTTGTCTTAAAACAGACTTTAAAATAAAAACTAGCAAACATTTTTTTTTTCTTTTTATATATAGTTTACACTGAAAAAAAAAAATTAAATTGAGTTTCCCAAAATACGTCCTTTTTAATATTTTTTATTTTTCTTGTAAAAAAAGCTACAAGTGTAACTTACTAGTCCTCCAAAAATTGGAGTGGGCCTCCCAGTGGTTCTCCAGAAAAACAATAAAAAGTAGCTTTTGCCGCAATTTTTCTGTACAATTTTTTTGAATTTGAAATTTTTAATTAAACGTTAATTTGAATTTGAAAAAAGTGCGTTGGTACTTATATTAGTACTATACAAGCAAAAAAACAGTCAATAAACTATTTTCAGCATTTGAAAATTTTTTTTAATAAAAATTTTAAATTAAAAAAATGTACTGAAAAATTGGGGAAGATGCTACATTTTATTGTTTTTCTGGAGAACCACTGGCAGGCCCACTCCAATTTTTGGAGGACTGGTAAGTTACACTTGCAGCGTTTTTTACAAGAAAAATAAAAAATATTAAAAAGGACGTATTTTGGGAAACTCAATTTAAATTTTTTTTTTCAGTGTAAACTATATATAAAAAGAAAAAAAAAATGTTTGCTAGTTTTTATTTTAAAGTCTGTTTTAAGACAAATCATTTAACACCATAAAATTGAAAATTGGATAAATGCAACCGAAGTTATAGCTTCTCAAAAAAAACTAACCTAAAAATTTCAAAGTCCCATATCTCCACCATTTTTTTAAATTTTGAAAAAATATTTGGTAGTAATTTTTTCCACTATGCAGCTATTGCTTATGCCAATTTATAGCCAAATCGGATGCCATGAACAAATTTCTTGATCGTTTATACATGGTTTGTACCAGCAAGCTTGTGAAAATCATTTGGAGCAAGCTTTTTATAAATGTTTTTATACAATATTTTCCAGATTTTTTTATTCAATATTTTTAAATTGTTTTTTTAACTTTTCAATTAACATTTTGTTAGTGTTTATTATGTTCATAAAACAATGTTTTCCAAACATTTTTATATTTAATTAAAAATAAAAAAAAATTCATGTTTGCTGACCTCTAAGTTATGAGTCGACAATCTTATCAACTGACCTAACGTGCCAGTTATGATTCAAATGCCTTGTGTTTTACTTAGCTCGATAAGTCATTGAAAAAATAAAATAAAAAATTTTTCGAATGTTTGGAAAACGGTTGTTGAAACGTTAATAAATAATTTTCCAATTGTTGATTTTAACTTTGCAAATCAATTTTAAATAAAATAAAAAAATAATATTTTCCAAACGTTTGAAAATTGGTTATGAAAACATTTGAAAATTAACTTTTCCCAAGCTTAAAAATTGAAAAGGTTATAAAATTGTTGGTTGGGCGGAAACAATTTGTCTGCATTAATAATGAAAAGAGTGATTTCAAATCTGTTGGTATTGGTGTCCCTCAGGGCTCTGTCCTGGGGCCTCTGTTGTTTTTAATATTTATTAATGACATTGCAAGATTGCCACTAAAGGGCAAAATATTCTTATTTGCAGATGATTGCTCGATTTTCTATCCTGGAGATACCATCGATGAAATTAGAAGGGTCATGAAGGATGATTTAGTTGTTCTTGATGAGTTTTTTCGATTGAATAAATTGCATCTTAATGTAAATAAAACAAATGTCATTTGCTTCCGCAGCAAACGGAAGTTAATGTCTGGTCTTGATATTCTCCATAATGGAGTCACAATAAGTGAGGTAAATTGCATTAAATTTCTAGGCGTCAAAATTGATTGCTTCTTGAGCTGGCATTATCATCTTGATCTCCTTGAACATAAATTGTCCATGGTCAATGGGTTACTTTACAAGGTCAGGCATAAGCTTTCGACGGAAGTAAAGAAGTTGATTTATTTTGGTCTCGCGCATTGTCACATCACGTATGCAGCTGGCACATGGGGATCTTTCTCTAATATAAATAGAATTCAGGTGATACAAAACAGAATGCTTAAAAACGTATTTAATTTACATTATCGCTATCACTCCGTGGATATATTCTTCAACTTTCGTATCTTACCAGTGAAGCAGATCTATAAATATCAATTACTTTGCTATATTCACAAAATAACAAAAAACTTAATCCCCAACACTGTGCAAATTGTAAGCTTTCAACACTCTTACAATACAAGAAACAGAGATAACCTGGTTGTCTCTCATGCGTGTAATGTGATATCATCTCAAAACATTTCCCATAACGGTGTAATTTATTATAATGAACTTGATAGATCCTTAAAGGGCTTAGAAAATATGGTGATATTTAAAAAAAGACTGAAAGAATTTTTATTAGATAGAAATAGACTAATAGCTTTATGCTAAAGTATTGAATTGTATCCTATTTAACATATTAAGATAAAACATACATATGTAATAATAGCTCAATTTCATATTTGGTTGTGAGCATTTTTTAGTTCATAAGTGTAATATGCATATTGAAAAATTTGATAAAAACGCAAAACAAAACAATTTTATACAGTACAACATCAGATTTGTGAAGTTGAAGAAGTCGGGTTGGGAGCCGTTTAAGCCGCTAGCTATCAGCCGTTGGTGGGGTACGTGACAACTTCAACCTAACCGTACGTACAAAGTTTTTTTGTTGTAGACTCCCTAAGCTACCATTACTTTATAAGGAATGCAATGATCACTCACAAAAACAAAAACCCCTTAAATGATAAAAAAAAATTAAAGAAACCAAAATTGTGGGTATCAACCATTGTCATATGATCTTCAAGGTGTATTCGAAGATCTGTGCTCTTACCCGCCCTACCTTTGGTCTTACAGTACACATTATTTTAATTTAGTAAGACCCCAAAAGCAACACTTAACCCGTATCCTTCACATTACCCTAGGAAAAACGATTTTTATTTATTTCCGCATATTTACTCAATTTTATTTCAAAAGAAAAATTCTATAGAACTCATGTCAAATCAGTTAAATTTAATAATAATTATTCATCAAATAAATTTACATTATTTCACGGATCTTATATTCAAAGTTAACAAAATATAAAAAAAAAATCAAAATTGTCATATAGGCGAATTTAAAAAAAGTGTTTTTTTTTCAATTTTATAAGGTAAACGAAAAAGGTTTGTGCAACTTAGGGCCGTTTTCACAATGTCCAGTTAACGTTTAACTGAAACTTTAACTGTATGTTTGAATAAAATTGTTTTCTCAATGTGAAGTTATTTATAAACTCTAACGTTCAGTTAACTTTAACTGGCACAATTTTTTCAGTTAAAATTTAACTGGCAGATTGAAATAAATTCAAATATTTTTTGAAATTCATATGAAAAAATTTGAAATGTTTACATTTTTTGAAAATATTTTAAGGGGAAATTTGTTATTTATTCACAATATATATTTAACCATAAGTTAAAAAATGGAATTTATTGAAATCCAAATAATTTAACGGAAAGTTTATACCAATAGCTTTCGTTAGTAAACTTTAGTTTAAAAATATCTTAACTGGACATTTTGAAACCGGCCCTTAATAGATTATCTACACATGTAAAAAAATAGTACTACATACTCATCAAAAAAAGTGTGCATGTTTTCAAAAAAATCGAATTGAATAGTAATATTCAAAATAAACCTTTAAGAAACTACCAGTCAAAATAAACCGGCTATAATTAATTGATTTAAGGTTATATTATCCTAAAGAATAAAATTTAATCGAAAAATAAATGTCGAAGT
This sequence comes from Calliopum simillimum, assembly GCA_951812925.1. Taxonomy (NCBI): domain Eukaryota; kingdom Metazoa; phylum Arthropoda; class Insecta; order Diptera; family Lauxaniidae; genus Calliopum; species Calliopum simillimum. Next base: position 71,281 of record CATOTO010000133.1, on the reverse strand, counting down.
AATGATTAAATGAAGTATATGAAAATGTTAAAAATTATGTTGCAAATCCCACAACAGCAGCAAACATGCAAACAGAGAACGACAAAGTCTCCAAAAATTCTGCAAACAGAAGAACTAACGATTCTCCACTCTTTTATTATCAGTACCTGGAGACCGATCCCTGCTCGGTCGAAAATCTGATCTGATAATTTTTTATTCATATTTTGTGAAGAAATTCGTATCTTTGCGCATCCAATTTTCATGCTTTCGAAATGATAAATTTGCCGTAGAGAACGATAGTAAGAAAAAACTCGGAAAGTAACAAATGGTATAGAAAAATATCAAAAACTCAAAATTTTATTCTGTGAAATAGAATTCCCTAAAATGAATAAATGGTATGTGCCACACACCCAAAATATTTCATCTTTTGTATGGAGGCTGAAATATCTTATCTTCAAAGGATCATAACTCGGAAAAAAAGTCTCATTCGAAAAATCCGAAAGGATATTTTAATAAGAAAGAGAGTGGCTATTTCATGCCATTGATAAAAAAGAATTTCACCTTTTCTTGTAGCTAGGCTGTAAGACTGAACACAGCGTTTTCTTCAACTTTAAACAAGGATATTTTTAAAATTCTACAGGTATAAAGAAAGTTCTGCTGATGAGGACGGATTCAGCGTCAAAAAGTATTGGGTGTACAACTTAAAAACCGGAATTTGACGGTGGATGTCCGTACTAACAAATATCGTGAAAGCTCGAACTTTATACATATGTCATTTTGAAGGTACATTTGACAGCTGTCAAAATCAGTCAACAAAACAATTTTATCTTGTGTGCATCATTATTATTTTTCACGATGAATAACTTCGAAAATTCGAGAAAAAGACAGCATTTGCGGAAGGTTCTGTTGGGTAATTTTTTTGCAAAGAAAACTGCTGCGGAAAGTCATAGTTTGCTTGTAGAAGTTTATGGCAACGATGCTTTAGGAAACACACAGTGTTTTGAATGGTTTAAACGCTTCAAAAGTGCCGATTTTGACATCAAAGACAAAGAACGCCCAGGACAGCCAAAAAAGTATGAAGACGAAGAATTAGAGAAGCTACTCGATGAGGATTCGTGTCAAACACAAGACGAGCTTGCCAAATTGTTGGGAGTGACTCAGCAAGCCATTTCGAAACGTTTGAAAGCCGCCGGATACATTCAGAAGCAAGGTAATTGGGTCCCCTATGAGTTGAAGCCGAGAGACGTTAAACGGCGCTTCTGTATGTCTGAAATGCTGCCTAAGCGCCATAAAAACAAATCATTTTTGCATCGGATTGTGACTGGGGATGAAAAATGGATCCATTATGACAATCCCAAGCGCAAAAAGTCATACGTGAAACCCGGCCAACCAGCCAAATCAACCTCGAAGCCAAATATCCATGGCGCCAAGGTTATGCTGTGAATTTGGTGAGATCAGAAGGGGCCGTTATATTATGAGTTGTTGAAATCGGGCCAGACAATCACAGGTGACCTGTACCAAACACAATTAATACGTTTGTAGCGTGCCATCATCGAAAAATGCCCGGAAAATGTGACCAGACACGAAGCAATAATTTTTCATCATGACAACGCTCGGCCGCATGTTGCAAGACCCGTGAAAAACTATTTGGAAAATAGTGGATGGGAAGTTTTGGCTCACCCGCCTTTTAGTCCGGACCTTGCTCCGTCTGACTTTCATTTATTTCGCTCGATGCAAAACGCCCTCACCGGAATACGCTTCACATCAGAGCAAGGCATCCGAAATTGGATAGATTCATTTTTGGCCGCCAAGCCGGCGCAATTTTTTGGGATGGAATTCATAAATTGCCTGAAAGATGGGGAAATGTTGTAGCTTCCAATGGACAATACTTTGAATAAAATATATTGTAACATTTTTCCACAATAAAGCATCAAATTTCGCTAAAAAATTCCGGTTTTTAAGTTGTACACCCAATACATAAGTCTGCATATAAGAAATAAAAAGTTCATTCCATTTTTTTTTGTGCCTGAGTTATTAACTAAAATTTTTATTTTGGTTAGAAGTGGGAGTGGCAATTATTAAACAACGCCCACTTTCGTTATGCTTTAGATACTCATGATCCAAATTTTATCAAAGTATATTGTACCATTTGCGAGAAATAGCATTTAATGTGTTTTACTTGTACGGGAGGTTCCACGCGCACAGGCGATATTTTGCCCACTTTCAGGTCGCATGTGTCTAATAGCAAGCAGACTCCCAATTGTTAAATTCAAAAAGATTGCTTTAGTAGTTTTCTCTTTAAAGCGTATTATATTTTTTTGGGCGGTGCCACGCCCTTCATCGAGTTTTTCCAATATAATGGCATATCACATATTAATACTTGTTTTCAAGGGTACAATCTCTTAAATTTTCATTAAAATTGTTGGAGTCGTTTTCGAGTAATAGTGAATCAAAGTACTTCTTCGATACCGCCCACTTTCGGTTATTACAAGGCATTAATAAACAGTACCTACATACCAAATTTCTTTAAAATATCTCGTAACATTTGCGAGAAATAGCATTTAAAGTATTTTGCTTGTATGGGAGGTTCCACGCGCAACGGCAATATTTCGCCCAATTTCAGAACAGAGATGCCTTTTAGCAATTACGCACCTCACAGTTAATTTCAGGATGTTTGCTTTATTAGTTTTCTTTTTATACCGTTTTATATTTTTGTGGGCGGTGGCACGCCCTTCAACGAGTTTTCCCAATATAACGGCGTATCACATATTAATCCTTGTTTGCAGAGGTAACATCTCCTAAATTTTCATTAAAATTGTTGGAGTCGTTTTCGAGTAATACTGAATCAAAATTTTCAAGGGCTAAAAAGTGGGCGTGGCACTGCTTTGATCTCACCCACTGTTTGTCCGTTACAAGGCATTATTAATCCGTACCCGCTCACCAAATTTCATCTAAATACCTTGTATGGTTTGCGAGTTATGACTAAATCAAATTATAAATTTAAGGCTGTGCGCGCCCTCTGGTGAGCATTTACAAAGTTCAAACCTAGCTCATTCTTCATTGTATGCTAATATCAAACACTATTCCAAGTTTCATTAAAATCGCTGTAGCCGTTTTTGAGAAAAAATATTGGCACAGAAATAAGTACAAAGAAACAAAAAAACAAAAAAAACAAACATACAATTTTAGCTCGTATAAGAAGAGAAGAGTACCTGGAGACCGATCCCTGCTCGGTCAACAATCTGATTTTATTATTTTAGTCGATGTTTTTATTCATAGCTATTTCAAAATCCTGCAGGTGTAATGAAAGTTCAGCAATGGAGACGGATTCAGCGTCAAAAAGTACATCAAGCTGCATATAAGAATTAAAAAGTTCATTCTAATGTTTTTTTGTACCAGAGTTATGAACCAAAATTTTTATTTTGATAAAAAGTGGGCGTGGCAACTATTGAACAAAGCCTACTTTTCGTTATGCTTTAGATACTCCTGATCCAGATCCGCTTACCAAATTTCATCAAAATATGTTGTATCTTTTGCTAGAAATAGCATTTAATGTGTTTTACTTGTATGGGAGGTTCCACGCACACCGGCGATATTTTGCCCACTTTCAGGTCATAGGTGCCTAATAGCAAGTAGACTTCCTACTGTTAAATTCAGAAAGATTGCTTTAGTAGTTCTGTGCTTATAGCGTGTTATATTTTTTGTGGGCGGTGCCACGCCCTTCAACGTATTTTCCTAATATAACGTTATATCACATATTAATCCTTGTTTGCAGTAGTAACATCTCCTAAATTATCATTAAAATTGTTGGAGTCGTTTTCGAGTAATATTCAATTCAAATTTTCAATGGTCAAAAAGAGGGCGTGGCACTTCTTCGATATCGCCCACTTTTCGGTTATTAAAAGGAATTGATAAGCAGTACCTACATACATACCAAATTTCATTAAAATATCTTGTAACATTTGCGAGATATAGCATTTTACGTATTTTTCATGTATGGGAGGTTCCACGCGCAACTGCGATATTTTGCCCACATTCAGATCAGAGATGTCCTATAGCAATTAGGCTCTTCACAGTTAATTTCGAATGTTTGCTTTATTAGTTTTCTTTTTATACTGTTTTATATTTTTGTGGGCGGTGCCACGCCCTTTAACGAGTTTTCCCAAAATAACGGTGTATCACATAATAATCTTCGTTTGTAAAGGTAACACCTCCTAAATTTTCATTAAAATTGTTGGAGTGGTTTTCGAGTAATATTGAATTAAAATTTTCAAGGGCCGAAAAGTGGGCGTGGCACTTCTTCGATCCCGCCCACTTTTTGTCTGTTACAAAGTATAATTAAGCCGTACCCGTTCACCAAATTTAATCCAAATAACTTGAATAGTTTGCGAGTTATGACTAAATCAATTTTAAAAATTAGGGCAGTGCCGCGCCCTCTGGTGAGCATTTACGAAGTTCAAACCTAGCTCATTCATTGTATGCTAATCTCTGACACTGTTCCAAGTTTCATTAAAATCGATGCATCCGTTCTCGAGAAAAATTTGGGCACATATATATTTATAAATATATAAATTTATAAATTTATAAACATACAATTTTATCTCGTATAAAAAGAGAAGATATATGCGAGCAAGAGACTGAACTTGTCGACTTGTTACATGCTTGTTGTTGCTTTATTTTTCTTTTCTTTAAATTTATATCTTTTGTTATGATTCTATTTTTACATTTCCAATAAATTCACTGTTTTTTAAATTTGTTTTAATTATGTAAAATAAATAACTCACAATATTTGTTTTTGCTGCAACCATCCATCGCTGAAGGCCTTCGGTGATTTAGACGATGCTTCTTCTTGATCTTGATTTTAATTTAAAACTTGGAGATTTATACCAAATAATGTATGTTAGTGTGCGTAAATGCACCCCTGATTAATATAATTCACTTGTTGGACTATGTGATTAGCTTAAACCTTTTTTACCCAATTATTAATAATTTTAAATTAAATTTTTTTTTATAGAAGTAGCACTAATTTTACGTAGATTTTATATACTTTTAGTAACGTGCAATAATCTCTTTTAAAGTAATTTTAAGTTATATGAAATTCTTCCACTTTTTAGCAATATTAAACTAATATTTTAATATATATATAAGTATATAAGTATATATATATATGTATATATAAAGGTTTGCTTTTAACACAAGTATACTAACTGTACTGAACTTATTTTTTCACTCTTTAACTTATTTTTAAGCACTTTTAAATTATTTAAATTATTATTTTAGAATCTTAAAACTAATTTAAAGCTAAAGTTTTTAGATTATTTTTGTGGTTTTTAATCACTTTTGGAAATATTTTTACCATTAGGGTTATTTTTTCAGAAATTAAGATATATGATATTTCTGGAAACATGTATATATATATACATCAGTATACACAGTTTTGCAAAGTTTTTCGTCGCGTCTTCTTTTTGTTGATTACGAATTCCGCGCACAGGCTAAAGTTTGACTGACAACAGCGTGGTAGTAATGATGGTCAGTTATGTTTTTTTTGACGACAGGTACAGAAAAATTAATTTTCGAGAGTACTAAAAGGCGATGGAGTACATATCATTGGGAGATCAATTGCGCTATAGTATGCATAAATCAACTTTGCATTTGCATAAGTTTTCTGTTGGAGAAATTATACTGAGTTCTAGTCTTATTTCATTAACAGAAATTCATATGATAATTACCTTTAAAGTCTTTAAGAAATACGATGAATTATTAATTTCTTCAGGAAATATTTCCGAAATATTAGTTTAATTTTCCTGAGCTGCGAAACTTATTTGTGTCAGTAAATTGACAAACTGAAAAAAAATATTGCGTTAAGCAATTTTGGTATTAAATTTCGATTAAAATTAAGAAAATCTCACATGAAAAAGTTTATTGATTTTTTGGAATTCACCAAATTTAATAATCCACAAAATTTATATGTTAAATTTATTATAGTACACAGATGGTATATGAAGAGATCTGCTTCGTTTGGTAGCTCACAGGAAAAGGAAGATAGATTTTAATATGACACGTGATCATACCTCAATCATTGCAGACATTAGGCAAAATTTTGCAGTGATGCCAAGACTAAATACAGGGTAGCTGATTCGAAGTGTTGCCAATTCAAAAGACTATATTTTTAGTTTCCATGCACAGATTTTATTGATCAAACGCTATAATTGTTGGGAAATGTTCAAATTTTAAGAATCTACTTGAGATTTTTGATATGGCCACCTTTGGCCTTAACTATGGCCCGTAGACGGTCGAAGAACGAGTCGCATGCTGCACGAATTTGATTTTGTGGAAGTTTGCGCCATTCTCGTTGAAGGGCCACTTTTAGCGCATCAACGCTCTTGTATTTTTTAGTCAAGACCTTCCTGTCCAACATATCCAGCGGATTCGCATCAGGCGAATTTGAGAGCCATTGTTGAGCAGAAATGAAGCTAGGAACGTTTTTTTCTAACCATTCTTGATACACACGAGCTTTGTGTGACGGTGCCGAGTCTTGTTGGAATGTCCATGGCTTGCGATCGAAATGTTTGCGTGCCCACGGTAGTAAAGCACCCTCCAACACTGATTCACGATACACCTGGGCGTTTACTTTGACGCCAGCGGCCAAAAAAACGAGTGGTGAGCGCCCATCAGCAGTCACTGCAGCCCAAACCATCACATGCGGTGGTGCCTGAGTCCTGGTGGCCAAACGAACATTCAAATTTTCGTAGGACCTCTCTGTCAAGTAAACCCGATCATTTTGTTTGTTTACATATTGCTAGATACAGTAATTTTTCTCATCAGAGAAAACAATGTGTGACAGATTTCCGGCGGCGTGCCAGCGCAACAACTCCTTGGCTCTATCGAGCCTAACTTTTTTTGAGCAGAAGTGAGATCATGCGCCTTTTGGAACTTGAGGGCCTTTAGTTCGAGCTTGTTTGACAATATGTGTTGCATTCGTTCACGCGATATTTTCAGCACGGCAGCCATTTGTCTGCCACTGCGTCTCGGATTTCGCTCAATTCTGGCCTTCACCTTTCGAACCATTTCTGGTGATGTTGCAGTTATTTTCCGACCACCACCATGTCGTTTGCCAACGCTGCCGGTACCATTGTAACGTGTTATGGTCCGATACACAAACATTTCATTCACTTTTAAATGTTTCAGCTCACGAACAATTGCTGGTTGCGATTTTCCAGCCAAATAAAGAGCAATCACACTATTACGTTTGAATTCCATTTCGAAAATTTTTTATTTTCAATAAATTGACGCGCAAATGCTTTTGGTTACTTGTTGACAATAGAATGAACTAACATCATGCCAATTTTTAGACAGCTGTCATGTTCCATCTGTCAGATAAGTCTATCTGAAGTTGGTAACAGTTCGAATCAGCCACCCTGTATATGGTTTAAGCATTCGCTTAACGAAATTAGTTTTTTGAGGTAATGTTACACAATGAGAAAAAATAACTTCTAAATTTGTTCATTACATAAGACCTTTTGGTAGAACTACTGTAAGTATTTAAAATTGAATTATTGTATATATAGGGCCTGTGCCAATCGAAAACATTTCACTCACCTATACAAATTCTGACGTCCCAAATACAATTTTTGAAATATATGAGGTGAATTTGTTGCGTCAAAAATTGTACTAGCCCAAGGGGCTACTGAAAATTCTGACAATCGAAATGAAAAATAAATTTAAAAACAAATTTAAAAATGTCAGTGGTCACGTTTACAGAATAGTTTTTTTTTAATCATATTTTTGTCTTAGAAAAATTATATCAGATTTTCATCCAAATCGATTATGCATGGATATGACTGATGTAATAAGAGAAATTAATAAAAGCCGTGCGAATGTATTTTTTGAAACATAAATTTATGAATTATGATTTTTTATAAATTGTCTCCGTTTTTAACAGCCAAGTTGCATAGAAAAATTACGCCTTTTAGAGTAAACGGAGGCTTAATATTTTGAGGAACATGCAAAAATATGTGAAGTGATCAGACAAAATCATACTTATGATTTTCAAAACAGGGCAAAATATGAATTTAACCCAGAAAGCCCTGACGTGCTTCTAGAAGGTTTCGGGACTTTGATCGGTATTTTGATGTTTTATTCTTATTAAAGCTTGTCGGTCGACTGAAATTTGATTTTAAACTGCTGTTTACATCATAACAGAAAAGAAATGGAGGTTGTTTTATTCAGTTGTCATTTAACAAGTGAGCAGTGCGGCTTATGCGTTAAGTCAAAATTTCATGATTTGGGTGTTATGCGTAATAGTCTGTTTCCGCTGAAGATGTATTCAGTGGTTTGCGGCTGTTTTCAATTTAATTGACGTTTAATGAGGGTTACAGCCAAATCACTTCATAAATTTTCAGTAGAAACAGGTTATTACACTGACCTTCGTCGAGACCTAGTAGTGGGAACATTAGATTAAAAATTTTGCAACGGAGCGAACTCGTAAATCAGATCGTACCACTAAAACGTAGGAAACCAATAATTGTTTTAGTAGTTCAAGAAAAGAAAAACCTTAAAGTTTATGTTTAGAACAGCAAACGAAGTGCTTGTCAGTTTATTACTAGTTATAGGTGCGTTTCCGTGGCAAGTGGGTTTAAAGTGGGCTTAAATGTGCTAACGGTGGGTCGAACAAAACGCTGCATTGTGAATAGCACTTTCGAAAATTATGTTCTTCTTTATTAACAGCTGACATTTGTTTATGTTTTGGTTTTGTTTTTTTGGTTAATTAGAAAAAAATTAGTTTTCTAAAAATACAGAAAAATTAATAGTTTGAACAAAGCCACATTACGTTTTTTCAATATCGCCGCCAGTGCCAAGGCAACGCAACCTTACAGCATTTGGCACAAGTCGAAAAATCCAGATTATTCGGGTAATGGACATGCTACGGTTTTAAATGTTCAAAAGCCAAGCTTAGGGTGCAGCTGCGGTTAGGGTATTAAACATCACATTCACACCAAGGGTGAACGCGAATTGGTTGAGTTTTTAACTGAAGAAATTGTCGCAGAGCGTAAGGCACAAAAAGCCAAAGCTGTGCCAACTACTTTGGATGGATTCACTGTTAAATTGCAAGGCGCTGACGTAGAGCCGTAGAGCTAATCAAGCAGGGCGACAAGGAAAAAGTTGTAGTCAGTTTCAACGTCAATCATACAGTTGACACTGAGGAAGAACCCGAAATTGATCCAAATGCTGATAAACCCGATATAGGTGAAATGCGTATCAAGGAACACCACAGGAGGGTGAATATAATGACCAAAAAATTGATAAAATGTGTATTTTTGAAGGCACGTGAACTATATAGTAAATTAAAAAAGATTTCATTATTAAGATTGATTTTGAATTGTTTCAATTAATTTTACCTTTTATTTAAGGAATTTATACTCAATGGTATGTTAGTGTGTGGATCTACTTTGCCTTTCATTTTCACATCACCTTTTGCCTTTTTCGATGAGTACTCACTACCTGTATATGCTGATTTGCCCGATTTAGATGCATAACCAGATTTCATTGAAACTGCATCACTGGCGTCAACAGGTCGATGTATACCCTTGCCACCGGGAGAATAACGCGGGGTAGAAGTTTTACCAGAGCGCATCGTTAGCTTTACGTTTGCGATTTGAGGCTTTGAGTTTCACTTCATCTTAAATTTTTTAGAAATTAAATTCTGCATTTGCGTTATTTTGCGTTTAATATACTAATTACCATCACTAGAACCCTCTTCCATGCCACGTTTGACTACTGGTTTTGTTTCCATAGCATCATGGCCATCATTATCATCGCTACTGCTATCGCAACCAATGCCACGCAATGCTTTTTCACTTATAGTCAGTCTTCCATCTTGTGCAGTTTTAAAGCCACGATTTGTATCCTTATTTTTCGATTTCACAGTTGCATTTGTGCCGCATAAATCAGGACGATTTGCTGGTAATAAAATATTTGGAAAATTATTACTTTAATTAAATTTCAAATGAGTATTTTGATATTAACTCACTTAAAACATTGTCGACCGATTTTATATCTGCCAAATCTACAACATCCTCCGGATCCTTGCGTATATAAGAGCTACGATCTTATTTATATTTCGTTTTAGATCTATCCGCTGCAGCATCATCATGCCTTTCGATAAATCAGAATCAGAGTCAAGTATATCATCAATACTAATGAAAAAATATCCTTTTCTTTGTTTAATTTTTTGCGTGTATCACGTCACATTTGTTTGCGTATTTTCTTAAGGCGACGATGTGTTCCTTCATCATCACCGGGTATAATTTTAATGACCTCCTCAGCAGTAAAACGCTTACCAAGTTTTTTCAGCAAATAACCAATTTGTATGCGACAATTTGGTATCTTTCGCCATAGCTGACAAGGATTTCATTGGCATACGAAGAAGGGAATGTGTTTAATTAAATTAAAATATAAATATAAAAAGAAAAATGTTTTAAGGAAACACAATAACTCCTAAAGCTTTAAAGCCGACGAACAATAGGAAAAAAAAATAAATTAAAACAACACAGAAACCTCAACAATACACAAATGTCAACTTACAATCGATAACAAATGCGAAGTCACAATTACCGATTAAAAAAACCCGATTAATAATCAATATAAAACGGTGTCAAACGGCAACATTATTTAGCCGCGGAGCTTACCACTTTAATTTAACGTGCATTAGCTTAGCGCTATTTGTTGTTGCTTTCCCATACATTTATCGTAAAGTGCTAAAGAAAGTCCAGATAGAATGCCGAAAAAAACTCACCTTATATTACAAAATAAATAAAAAAACCTGACTCGTGTTCAAAAAGTATGAACCCAAAACTGATATGTAACATTTTCAAAAGATTGTGCCTTCTAAAAACAACCAATAGAAATAAAAACAACAATTTTTAGAAAGATAATAGCCCCTTTTACATTATCAGTGTAGCCATCAAACTGGCCATCAATATGTCATATCGAGTTTGTGTTTACATGTTCAATAAACTGTCAATATTTAGTGTTGCTTTGTACGCCAAAGAGGAAACAAAGCAACAGCGGATAAAGTTTTTATGATAGAAATTGATATGCTGATGGAAATAACAGAAATAAATTAATAAAAAATAGTGGAAACATAAAAATATACATCATAAATTTATTGAAATGGGTCCACAGCAACAATTTGTCATTTCCAAACCCACTTTATCACCAAAAATATGGGCTTTGGCCATTTATTCAAATTTTTTTATTGGAATCTTTTTTTTAAATTAAAAATAAGAGTCTTTAATAAAAATAATAACAAACAGGTTTCAGTAAATTGATTTTGTCCTAGTCAAAAAATTAAAAGGTTCTCTTAAAGCTCCCATTAAGCTTCAGCGAAAACCAAAATCATTAAACTATCCGTTTTTGATTAAAAACAAATCATATATGCAAGCCATTTTCATTTCCGCACGATATGTACCTGTTGAAATCTTTTCTTAACTGACTAAAAGTGTACTGAAAAATTTTCATTGCGTTTACACTGTCAACCTACCCATCAATAAAGTCATCAATACAGCAGAAAGTCAAAAAATTTTGTTTTTCGGCAATCAGATTGTCAATGCAGATTGATGAGTGTTTACATTAACAGTTTCTCATCAATCTGCATACATCCTCAGATTGATGAAAAAAAGTGAACTTGGCATCATTGGCATATTGATAGCTAGATTGTTAATGTAAAAAGGCCTAAAGAGCCAATATTCAAGATGAAAACTATATCACATGAACTCGTTTTTCTTTTATCACTAAATTTTCACGATTTATAAAATTAATTTTTGCACATTTAAGGAAAAATAGCAAAGAAAAAAAAATTACAAATTCGATTTGTCGAAATGTCAAAAATTGAATCTGTCTAAAATTATATTTCATTTGGCACAGCAAAAACAGAAATTTTAGTCACCAGAGTGAAATTTTTTTACACCCCTATTTGCTTTAGGTAAAAGTTTCGATTTGGCACACGCCCATACAGACTTATTCGAAATAAAAAAAATTAATTAATTCATTATGTCTATACTGGGGAAAATCAGAAAACTCAATCTGTCATCATGTTTTTTTTCACTTTCACAATTACAATCCAAAATTAACATGTGGTTGTTCGCAAGAGGGGAAAAAAGTTAATTGTCAAAATGAGTTCCACTTGAACCTAAAGTAAAAGTTAATTGTCAAAATGAAAAATTAAGTAAAATTCTGTAAATCTAACGATTCCAAAAAAATTAAATCATTTGTCTAACAATCGAACAAAAGGAAATGTATCTCTCCGTGCAAGCTAAAATTTGGGGTTCAGTTGGTCAAATACCTGCGCTAAATTTGCTAAACGTTGTGCACACGGTGCTCTTAAACAGTTGATAGGTTTTTTGGCTATGTGGAGAAAATCTGTGAATGGGGTTTCATTTGTATTAGTTTAGTGGTCTGAAAAATGCAAACCCCGAAACCGTAGCTGATCATCCCCGCGAAATATCACAAAAATACATATGCCACATAAAAAAAATCGAAAAAAAATGCAACAAACAAATATAAAAATAGTTATATTTAATGTATTTTGCAATGCTGAATCTAAATCCGGCCTTAGAATTGCTGTATTTCATACGGTTTTTGAGATATCTTACCCTAAACAAGGAAAAAAAGCCGATGCTATGTTTTATTGCTGTGTTTTGGAGCTATATAACAGGACGTATATCCGTAAATTCTGATGCAGAAATGGAAAGCTCTAATCAATCTTCTAAACCTAATTCAAATAATGTCGATATCTTTATTTTTCTCGGAGATATCCCAACCTAAAAAGTTAAAAAAGTGCAAAAAACGTGTTCTGTCATTATTTCAGTCTACGATATTTCGGAGAAAAATTAAGCTATTGATATAATTTAAATGTGATTTTAAAGAAAAAGATTGGAGCTTTCAGATAATGTGTCGAATTCTGTGTATGAATTTTCTATATTCTAGTTATATAGCTTAAAAATATAGCAAAACGGTCTTTTTTCCTTGTTTAGGCTAAGATATCTCAAAAACCGTATAAGATATAGCAATTTTAAGGCCGGATTCAGATTCAGCATTACAAAATACATTAAATATAACTATTTTTATATTTGTTTGTTGCGTTTTTTTGCGATTTTTTTTTTTTTTATATGGGATATGTATTTTTGCGATATTTCGCGGGGATGATCAGCTGCGATTTCGGGGTTTGCATTATTCAGACCACTAAACTAATACAAATGAAACCCCATTCACAGATTTTCTCCACATAGCCAAAAAACCTATCGACTGTTTAAGAGCACCGTGTGCATTGGCACAACAGTTAATCAAGGACCCATGGAAATGGCAAGCGTATGTTTATGGCACAAGTCTGTATTTATTAGATGGCATTGTATTTTTGATGTCACATTTACACATGCCCAAAAATGTGTTGTAAATTTTTTAGAGTCTGTCTATACGGGGGGACTCGCGGAAGCTCAATTAGCGTACGTGAAAGCTCAATTGGATTAAATGATGATAAGAATCGTTACGGAGTATAGTGTTTTATTTTTTTAACCACTCTGGAATTTACTAAGCAACGTTAACTTCAGCTGTATTTTACTCAAAAGATACTTTTTGTCACTTGTACCCCTTTGTTTCAAACCCCTTATTTGACAGAATAAAATTGGCCATCGTTATTGATACAATAGCTCCACTAAAAGTGTCTTATCTCAGTCCAACCAAATGGGTGTAATAACCTTTGTCATGAGGATTCACCAGTGGTACCGATGTTGGTGTATTTGTTCTTTAAAATTGGGTAAGAATTAAAATATTAGAGTTATTCACGATCTAGAGTAACGAGCTGAGTAACAGGGTAAAACTGCACTCGGTTACTCTGAATTGAGAGCATACTCAACACTTTTGCACGTACATTTTTTTTTTTTTTGTTTATCAAAATAATTTCAACTGACAACAAAAAAAAAATTTTTTTTAAATTAATATGATAATTTTTATAATAATCGAGAAGCATATATCTGTTAATCAGATGAATACAGACTGGGCATAAAAAATGTGTTATAAAAGATATATAACATGGACCTGTGACAGTCACACATTATGACTTCCCTACCTAGGAGACGCAAAAGGCAAAAAATGGATAAACTATGCACAGCTGATTGCTTAATCGGTGAGGTTAGACATACATATAACGTGTTTTTATGATATGAGTGTTGTGTCATTTGTATATGGTATTAATTTATATTATGTTGCTGGTGTCGAGCAACATTATGTTGCTCAATTATATTATTTAATTATAATTATTATACATAAATAATAAATTATTCTGCAAAAAAATTTTTGTTACACATGTTAGTTATTTATGTGTCTTTTTCCTGAAAAAGAATATTAAAGGCCTAAGTAGAAGGATATAGTCTAAATGTATAAAACTCCGTTTAGGAATAAAATGTGTTACAAAAAGGGGGTTAAGACTTCCGTTTAGGATAAGTGGACACTGTTATGTAATAATGAGTCAACCCTCAAACAAATTTTTTTTGACTCATGAATACATTTCGATTCTAAATATGAAGTAGCACCTATTTTCAAAAAAAACCAAACCTAAATATTGTAAGTAAGAGGTTGAAAACAACAACATTTTTTTGACACTTTCATATCATTTGTTCTACGACATCTACACAAAAACGTTAATATCTCAAAACTAATTTCGAGTGGGTTGACTTGTTATTGCATAACACTGTCCAAGTATAGGTAACCAATAAACGTTTTTCATCCCTACCAAGGGAATCATCAGTTGGCTTTAAGGTGTAAGTTGGTTTGGGGTAATACAGATGGAGTTAGGTTTAAGGTATGAAAACATGGTTAGAAGTTTATATATATATATGCATAAGTTACTTACCAAAATGATTTATTGTTGATGTTTGATTCAATGTTAATTATTTTTGCACAGAGAAAAATTATTTTGCACAGAGAAAAAATATTTTGCACAGAAAAGAATTTACATTCTAATATGTATACTGAATTTCATTTCAAGTAATAGGCAATGTGTACTTTTTGTCGTAGACGCTTTAAGTAGAAGTTTTCATATGAAAACAAAATATACTTGCTATAATGTTATAATACAATAGGATGTCAGCCAATAATTGTGGTAAATGGATAAAACTAAGTTTCATATAATGTTCAACAATGAACCTTGAAAATATGAATAGTTTTTTTAATTTTTGAATAAAAGTCATATTCAATTTAATTTTATAAATCAATCATACAATTGTGAATGAAATACGTGTGTGTGTGTGCGTGTGCAAACAAAAGCAAAAAAGCAAAAACAAAACAAATTGTGCAGAAGCACTGAAGAAGTTCATGAACAATACCAAGGTATGATTTTGTTATGATTTATATATAGATATGGTTTTATTGTTAATAATTTTTCTGCGTATATTACAGAATATATTTATAACAGCAAATATACTGTCGAACGTTCCCGTTGAAACTAAATGCAATTAACAAAGGTTATGCTTTAAAGCCGTAAGAGGTGTATGGTGAGTGACTTATATGCAGTTTATAATATTGACTTGAAAAAATACACCTATAGAAGAAAAAACACATCTACCTCCAAAATGAAAAACCATTGACAGCCCATAGTCTATTATAAATAATATATTATGTTTTCTATAAACCTCTAGAATAAGTTACCAACTCACACACAATAGAAAAAGAGTGATTAATTTATACTTCATAAAAAGACGTTCAACACTCGGACAACCAGAACCTGTTGACAACGCTAATTATTGATAAGATGCAGGGTGTATGAAATATATGCTATACAACAACTTGTACACTGTATGTACTTTGGAGTATTGAAAAAATTACATCATCTATAAATATCATCCATAAACTGGACCCGTTTTCATCTGTAATCTGGAGTATTAAGTATTATATTATAAGATATATTTAAGTAACATTATTATACTTAGAATGCCAGGGGGATATTTTGTTGAAGAAATTGAGGATGGGGTAAATGTGGACGATTACTTACGGTCACTAACCTTTAATATGGGCCATGAGGGGACAAGTGGGTTTTTTATTGAAGAGTTTGAGGAAGGGGTAAAGGTGGACGATTATATGATGTCTCTGATATATCCCATGAATCCTGGTGAAAATTATTAACAATAAAACCATATCTATATATAAATCATAACAAAATCATACCTTGGTATTGTTCATGAACTTCTTCAGTGCTTCTGCACAATTTGTTTTGTTTTTGCTTTTGTTTGCACACGCACACACACACACGTATTTCATTCACAATTGTATGATTGATTTATAAAATTAAATTGAATATGACTTTTATTCAAAAATTAAAAAAACTATTCATATTTTCAAGGTTCATTGTTGAACATTATATGAAACTTAGTTTTATCCATTTACCACAATTATTGGCTGACATCCTATTGTATTATAACATTATAGCAAGTATATTTTGTTTTCATATGAAAACTTCTACTTAAAGCGTCTACGACAAAAAGTACACATTGCCTTTTACTTGAAATGAAATTCAGTATACATATTAGAATGTAAATTCTTTTCTGTGCAAAATATTTTTTCTCTGTGCAAAATAATTTTTCTCTGTGCAAAAATAATTAACATTGAATCAAACATCAACAATAAATCATTTTGGTAAGTAACTTATGCATATATATATATACAACTTCTAACCATGTTTTCATACCTTAAACCTTACTCCATCTGTATTACCCCAAACCAACTTACACCTTAAAGCCAACTGATGATTCCCTTTGGTAGGGATGAAAAACGTTTATTGGTTACCTATACTTATCCTAAACGGAAGTCTTAACCCCCTTTTTGTAACACATTTTATTCCTAAACGGAGTTTTATACATTTAGACTATATCCTTCTACTTAGGCCTTTAATATTCTTTTTCAGGAAAAGGACACATAAATAACTAACATGTGTAACAAACATTTTTTTGCAGAATAATTTATTATTTATGTATAATAATTATAATTAAATAATATAATTGAGCAACATAATGTTGCTCGACACCAGCAACATAATATAAATTAATACCATATACAAATGACACAACACTCATATCATAAAAACACGTTATATGTCTAACCCTCACCGATTAAGCAATCAGCTGTGCATAGTTTATCCATTTTTTGCCTTTTTGCGTCTCCTAGGTAAGGAAGTCATAAGGTGTGACTGTCACAGGTCCATGTTATATATCTTTTATAACCCATTTTTTATGCCCAGTCTGTATTCATCTGATTAACAGATATATGCTTCTCGATTATTATAAAAATTATCAAGTTGAAAAGTGTGTTATTTGCTTAGGTAGGTAGAAACCTCTAGCACAGGAGGCTTAAGTCACCCAAACATTTCAAATTGTAAATACATAAAGCATTTGTCACTCCATTCAATATTCACTAAGGATGACAAATTTCTGTACCATACACCTTACCTGTATGGTTGTCTCATATGCAAATACATATTGGCACACTGGTATCCAATATAATGGACCTGGTAACTACTAATATGTATTTGTTGGCGTTCTAACAGTATCATGACATACAGACATATTTGACATCTTATAAAATGTGAATATTGTCCTTTTAGACATATTCAACATTTAAAGATTTAATGTGAATGTATTTTCAAGTTGACTGTGAGCGACATCCAAAAAAACGGTTGCACTCTTAATATGATATTAAAACATTACTAAGGTTTGCAAGTTGTTTTTTTCGGATTATATAAGATAATACCATAATCATATAAATCCTGATTATGCACTCCTTACCCATATAGGTAATGTATATATATATATAAAATTTTTTATACAATATTAAGTTATATTTATAAATAATACATTATATAAACGATTACATTCATAAATATTAAAATTATATAAATATTAACATGACATAAAAATTAAGTAACAAAAATACTAAACTTTATAAGTATTAAACATTATTTAATACGTATAATCAAAAAACCCAAACTGTCATGGTATCTTGGTTCTAAACCCACTAAATGGGGATCAAGATAAAATCATGATTAGTATTTCTCTGGTTCATATGTAATGAGATTTCTAGCATAACACGCTTGTGTTTTCACCCACATAAGCGAGTTACAGTTGTTATTCTATAACATTATGAACCTAAGGAACCTTTAACTCACCATACCTTTCACCATTCTTTTCCATCATTCATTTATAGTAATTGCAGTAAAGGGATCACTTCGATTCTGACATAAGATATATTTTATAGGTATTATACCATCTAATGTATTCTGTTCTTCATACTACTTACTTTTCATCATCAGAGTATTTAGTTCCTCCTGTTAACTGGTAATATGCAATAACCTTTTAAAAATTACATTCAAACAAACAAAAATTACATTCAAACAAACAAAAATCTTTTTCCATTCCAGTATATTTGTAATATTAAAGTGCAAATCTAACATTAATAAATCTTAGGGATAAAGTTTAAATCTAACATTAATACAATCTAATATTAATACATATTTTAAGTTAAATAAGTTTTAATTCAATATAAATTATTGTTAAAGTTTTAATTTAATATAAATTATTGTTAATGTTTTAATGTAACTTCATACTAACTGAATATACCATAAAATTTAATTAACATAAAATTAGATAAATTAAATATTATATCATATATCACTGCATATTATCAGTGGAACGCACAATAAGCTATGGTCAAACATCGACAGTACTACACTACCAAATATATTGATATTATATTCATTATATGGTATATATATTAATATCCATATTAACCACCCTTTTCTACCCCAACATTTAACATCAGTTATATTATTAATCTTCCATACAACCCATCATAATGAAAGATTATATTTCCTGTAAAATAGACGCATTTATACTTAGTTGTGCAACACGTTTAATGTAACGTGGTAATAAAATTAATTTTTCAGGACTATCACAGCTCATTCCCATTGTATCAAGTAGCATTTTGTTCATATATTGTTGCACTCCAATAGATAATCTATTCGAAGGCAAATAAAAACCTAAGTTGTAACCATCATGGCCAGTATCTACAGCATGTGTATGTATCGGAGTCCTAGCATTGTTTAGGGAAGCAGACAGCACACTCTCTTTTGGCCCAGTACCCACTAATATGAAATATGTATGACATGAATCACATTCCGCTATATAAACCTGTTCATCTAAAATCTTATATTGTCTAGTTTCAATTGACTCCTTCAATGACATATCTAATTTATCAAATAATGTTTCACCCTTTTTATAAGTTGGATGTCCCAAACCATATTTCCTATAAGTCTCTACCAAAAAATCGCAGAATTCCTCCCAAACATAGTGAATAGATCTGGAATAAACTCCACCTGCATACCCTCTTTTTTGGCCAATCTCTTGCCCTTTAAAAACAACATTAGCACATGTTCTTGTTAACTTGTCCATATATTCTCGTAATATACATATTCGAGTGTTTCGTGAAATATCATTTTTCTCCACTAACCAAGCATAATTAGAACCATGCATATCTTTCAATTTCGTTATTTCTAAGTCCAAATGACGACAATAAAGCTCATTCACCAACACAACAGGATAGCCATTATTTCTTATTTTTTCGTATAAACGATCTAAATCCTCCTTCAAAAACAGATTGCTAGTCTTCTTTAAAACTGCCTTTATGAAAGCCACCACGGTACCATGAGTGGATTCAGGCTTGTAATTGGTTCGAAAATGGACCATACGCTGTGAAGCACACTCCTTAATGTACACATTGGTATATATCCTATTCTTTGCACGCCACACTCCAATATCCAGAAAAGAAATATAATTCATACCCTGTCGTTCCTCTTCCATTTCCGAAGTTAATTTTAGACCTGTTAACGTTTCAAAACAATTTTTGAAATTTGATATCTTATTTTTGGGCATATATACAAGGAAATCATCGATATATTTATACCAACTAACAATACGATTTTGGTTAAATAACTCCCACACATATAAATCTAAATAATAATCTATTACCACTGAGGCCATATAACCGGAGTCACAACCCCCTTGTGGTAGCCCTCTAACCTGTTTATATATATCACCATCATAACAAAATATGTTGGCAACATTAAATGAAAAATTAATACAAGATAAAAATAAAGCAGCTGGTATTTTACAATGTTTGACAAACCATGGCCGCTGTACCAATGGTACAGTGTACCATCCATTGCATAATACGTCCAATATTATTTTTATCCATACTTGGATACATATCTGAAATATCAAATTTCACAAATACATACATATCCATCGCACAATGGTATGTGACTCAAATCAATGGCTATATTCCCAATATTTTTAACATTATGTGTAGACCAAGTTTTTTTCAGCATATTTTTTAGTGTATCTGATATGATTTGTTGAATTGGATGAGTGTACCAAGATATGGTGCTACAAATTGGCCTACAGGGATTTCCCTCTTTATGATCCTTAACAACACCATATAGACAAGGCACTTTTGCTGTACGTACATCAAATTTTTTCAAGCCAATCATTTTATCATACTTAAATGCTCTTCGACCACATGACTCATGACACTCCAATAATTTTTTACGCAATGTATTGAAGTGATTCACAAACATTGTACTATCGTACTCATAATGTCCTTGGTAATATACATAGGCACCAGATTGCACACATTTATCTAACCATAGACGCATCTTAGCATTATAATCGTGCCTATACATTATAGTTGTACACTTGCTTTTATCCGATTGTACTATGCACACTTCAGGATAATTGCGTAAAAAATCCTTAGTTTTCCTTAACATAGAGGCAAACATATGAGTGATGCTATTCTCATACTTATTTTTTTGTAATACATCTGTTAATATGTTAAGATATTCATGGTAAGCCTCAGCATACACCATATTAAAGTCACCCCTCCCGTAATAGACTTCATTAAAACGTTGTGCTAAATGTTCTACAACTTCTACTACGTCTTCTGGAGTGGGAACGTGAGGTGGAACGAAACTCGGACCAAAGCTCAACAGCACTTGAATCTCACTATCGACAAATATATCTGTTAAGTTCTTGAACCCCCCAGGAACAGCCTTTAGCATAGTTTTATTGCTCACGATAGGCCCATCCCCATGTCCATGAACAGCGACAACCATGGTGTCATGGTCACTAGTGCTTGATGAACTATTGGTGGTCCCACACTCCATCGGTTCGTGCTCCCTAATCATATGACTATACACCATCTGTTCTCCTCGATCTAAGTCTTCTCTATTTTGTAATACAGGCTCTACTGAGTTTGAGTATTCTATATTTTCCACAGATGTGTTTGAAGCCAGGTTACTAAGCTCAGGTGTAACTAGATGACTTGATACCCTGGTATTCACTGTAGACATTAATATCTCATTGCCCGTGGAACAATTAACAGAACGATTTTCATGCGTACTATTTTCACCAGGATTCATGGGATATATCAGAGACATCATATAATCGTCCACCTTTACCCCTTAATCAAACTCTTCAATAAAAAACCCACTTGTCCCCTCATGGCCCATATTAAAGGTTAGTGACCGTAAGTAATCGTCCACATTTACCCCATCCTCAATTTCTTCAACAAAATATCCCCCTGGCATTCTAAGTATAATAATGTTACTTAAATATATCTTATAATATAATACTTAATACTCCAGATTACAGATGAAAACGGGTCCAGTTTATGGATGATATTTATAGATGATGTAATTTTTTCAATACTCCAAAGTACATACAGTGTACAAGTTGTTGTATAGCATATATTTCATACACCCTGCATCTTATCAATAATTAGCGTTGTCAACAGGTTCTGGTTGTCCGAGTGTTGAACGTCTTTTTATGAAGTATAAATTAATCACTCTTTTCTATTGTGTGTGAGTTGGTAACTTATTCTAGAGGTTTATAGAAAACATAATATATTATTTATAATAGACTATGGGCTGTCAATGGTTTTTCATTTTGGAGGTAGATGTGTTTTTTCTTCTATAGGTGTATTTTTTCAAGTCAATATTATAAACTGCATATAAGTCACTCACCATACACCTCTTACGGCTTTAAAGCATAACCTTTGTTAATTGCATTTAGTTTCAACGGGAACGTTCGACAGTATATTTGCTGTTATAAATATATCCTGTAATATACGCAGAAAAATTATTAACAATAAAACCATATCTATATATAAATCATAACAAAATCATACCTTGGTATTGTTCATGAACTTCTTCAGTGCTTCTGCACAATTTGTTTTGTTTTTGCTTTTGTTTGCACACGCACACACACACACGTATTTCATTCACAATTGTATGATTGATTTATAAAATTAAATTGAATATGACTTTTATTCAAAAATTAAAAAAACTATTCATATTTTCAAGGTTCATTGTTGAACATTATATGAAACTTAGTTTTATCCATTTACCACAATTATTGGCTGACATCCTATTGTATTATAACATTATAGCAAGTATATTTTGTTTTCATATGAAAACTTCTACTTAAAGCGTCTACGACAAAAAGTACACATTGCCTTTTACTTGAAATGAAATTCAGTATACATATTAGAATGTAAATTCTTTTCTGTGCAAAATATTTTTTCTCTGTGCAAAATAATTTTTCTCTGTGCAAAAATAATTAACATTGAATCAAACATCAACAATAAATCATTTTGGTAAGTAACTTATGCATATATATATATACAACTTCTAACCATGTTTTCATACCTTAAACCTTACTCCATCTGTATTACCCCAAACCAACTTACACCTTAAAGCCAACTGATGATTCCCTTTGGTAGGGATGAAAAACGTTTATTGGTTACCTATACTTATCCTAAACGGAAGTCTTAACCCCCTTTTTGTAACACATTTTATTCCTAAACGGAGTTTTATACATTTAGACTATATCCTTCTACTTAGGCCTTTAATATTCTTTTTCAGGAAAAGGACACATAAATAACTAACATGTGTAACAAAAATTTTTTTGCAGAATAATTTATTATTTATGTATAATAATTATAATTAAATAATATAATTGAGCAACATAATGTTGCTCGACACCAGCAACATAATATAAATTAATACCATATACAAATGACACAACACTCATATCATAAAAACACGTTATATGTCTAACCTCACCGATTAAGCAATCAGCTGTGCATAGTTTATCCATTTTTTGCCTTTTGCGTCTCCTAGGTAGGGAAGTCATAATGTGTGACTGTCACAGGTCCATGTTATATATCTTTTATAACCCATTTTTTATGCCCAGTCTGTATTCATCTGATTAACAGATATATGCTTCTCGATTATTATAAAAATTATCAAGCTCTCATTCTAAGTTTTATTTTTGATGAACGAAAATTGTCTCTCAAGAGTAAACAAGTTCAAACGTTTCTATAGAAATAGAAATAGTAAAAAAAGGCAAAAGTGTAAGATTATTTTGCACTTGAAAATAGCTTGACTAAAAGGGTAAAAGAGTAACAGAGTAACTTACATGTATTTTGTTGTTGGGGTTGTGCACTGTTACCCTATTACTCTGTTATTCAGGATGTTACTCCAGATCGTGAATACCCCTATTATAAAAGTATGTTTTAGGCTTTAATCCAAGATATATTTAATTAAACATTAGAGTTATTCACGATCTGGAGTAACGAGCTGAGTAACAGGGTAAAAGTGCACTCAGTTACTCTGAATAGTGAGCATACTCAATACTTTGCACATATATTTGCTTTTTGTTCCTCAAAATAATTTTAGCTGACAACAAAAAAAAAAAAATTTTTAAATTAATATTTTGCTCTCATTAAAATTTTTATTTTTGATGAACGAAAATTGCCTCTCAATCATAAACAAGTTCAAACGTTTCTATAGAAATAGAAATAGTAAAAAAAAGGCAAAAGTGTAAGATTATTTTACACTAGAAAATAGCTTGACTAAAAGGGTAAAAGAGTAACAGAGTAACTTACGTATATTTTGTTGTTGTGGTTGTGCACTGTTACCCTGTTACTCAGGACGTTACTCTAGATCGTGAATACCTCTATTATATTCTTTAGCGCTGTTGTACGCACACTAACTACACGTCATATTGCTGTAGTTGGCCTCGGTTTTCCTGCCACACCCACACCCGTACCCTATGGTGAATTACGGTGTGATCGTTTAGAGCGTTCCTTAGAACGACTGGATGCACGTTCATAGTGTGATTCGTTTGAAATTTGTGAATTCTCATTCAATTCATGTCGACGTCTTTTCGCATCAGAACGAGTATATTTAGATTGTGAAGGCATTGATTAATAGGTTTTAATATTTATTTGTCTTGTCAAAAGCAAATGGTATTGAAAGTGTTAAATGCCTTATTGAGAATTGGCCAATTGCGTCAATTTGCGAGCTGTGTGAACTTGGCACCCAAGTTTAAAAAAAAATGATTTTTTTTTTATAAATCGATAGCATATTTGTTGTAGATGTTTGTAGTGATTTGCATTTCGTTTGTAGTTTAACGGTTTTCGAGAAATCGAAGTTTAAAAAAATCGTTAGCACCCCACTTTTGAAATCGGTAAAACTGAAAACGCAGTTTCGTTTGAAATCGCTTGTAGTTGTTTGTAGTGATCTTCATTTATATTTTGGGCCAACCGTTTTTGAGATATCGAAGTTTAAAAAAAAAGTTAGCCCCCCACTTTTCGGAATCATAAAACTGAAAACGCAGTTTTATTTGCAACCGTTTGTAGTTGTTTGTAGTGATTTTCCTTTCGCTTGTAGTTCAAAGGATAAAAAGCTACAAACGATTTTCTAAAACTCGAAACCGGTTTTTTTTAATATTGAATTTACCCAAAAACTAAGTAAGCAGTTCGCTTAACAATCGTTTGTAGTCGCAGAAAAACACTTTCCTCTTGTTTGAAGTTCAAAGAATAAAAAGCTACAAACGATTTTCTAAAATTTCAAACTGTTTTTTATTATTGAATTCACCTCAAATCCAAGTAAGCAGTTCGCTTAACAATCGTTTGTAGTCGTAGAAAAACACTTTCTTTTTGTTTGTAGTTCAAAGAATAAAAAACTACAAACGATTTTCTAAAATTTGAAACGGTTATTTTTGAAGTATTAATTTTATCCAAAATCCAAGTATGCAGTTCGCTTAACAATCGTTTGCAGTCGCAAAAAAACACCTTCTTTTTGTTTGTAGTTCAAAGAATAAAAAACTACAAACGATTTTCTAAAAATTGAAACGGTTATTTTTGAAGTATTAATTTTATCCAAAATCCAAGTATGCAGTTCGCTTCAGAATCGTTTGTAGTCGTAGAAAAACATTATCCTTTCGTTTGTAGTTCAAAGAATAAAAAACTACAAACGATTTTTTAAAATTTGAAACGGTTATCTTTGAAATATTAATTTTACCTAAAATCCAAGTTTGCAGTTCGCTTCAGAATCGTTTCTAGTCGTAGAAAAATACTTTCCTTTCGTTTGTAGTTCAAAGAATAAAAAACTACAAACGATTTTTTAAAATTTGAAATATTAATTTTACCTAAAATCCAAGTTTGCAGTTCGCTTAAGAATCGTTTGTAGTCGTAGAAAAACATTTTCCTTTCGTTTGTAGTTCAAAGAATAAAAAACTACAAACGATTTTTTAAAATTTGAAACGGTTATCTTTGAAATATTAATTTTACCTAAAATCCAAGTTTGCAGTTCGCTTCAGAATCGTTTGTAGTCGTAGAAAAACATTTTCTTTTCGTTTGTAGTTCAAAGAATAAAAAACTACAAACGATTTTTTAAAATTTGAAACGGTTATTTTTGAAGTATTAATTTTATCCAAAATCCAAGTATGCAGTTCGCTTAAGAATCGTTTGTAGTCGTAGAAAAACATTTTCCTTTCGTTTGTAGTTCAAAGAATAAAAAACTACAAACGATTTTTTAAAATTTGAAACGGTTATCTTTGAAATATTAATTTTACCTAAAATCCAAGTTTGCAGTTCGCTTAAGAATCGTTTGTAGTCGTAGAAAAACATTTTCTTTTCGTTTGTAGTTCAAAGAATAAAAAACTACAAACGATTTTTTAAAATTTGAAACGGTTATCTTTGAAATATTAACTTTACCTCAAATCCAAGTTTGCAGTTCGCTTCAGAATCGTTTGCAGTCGTAAAAAAACACTATCCTTTCGTTTGTAGATCAAAGAATAAAAAACTACAAACGACTTTTTAAAATTTGAAACGGTTATCTTTGAAATATTAATTTTACCTAAAATCCAAGTTTGCAATTCGCTTCAGAATCGTTTGTAGTCATAGAAAAACATTTTTCTTTTGTTTGTAGTTCAAAGATTAAAAAACTACAAACGATTTTTTAAAATATGAAACGGTTATTTTTGAAGTATTAATTTTATCCAAAATCCAAGTATGCAGTTCGCTTAACAATCGTTTGTAGTCGTAGAAAAACATTATCCTTTCGTTTGTAGTTCAAAGAATAAAAAACTACAAACGATTTTTTTAAATTTGAAACGGTTATCTTTGAAATATTAATTTTACCAAAAATCCAAGTTTGCAGTTCGCTTAAGAATCGTTTGTAGTCGTAGAAAAACATTTTCTTTTCGTTTGTAGTTCAAAGAATAAAAAACTACAAACGATTTTTTAAAATTTGAAACGGTTATCTTTGAAATATTAACTTTACCTCAAATCCAAGTTTGCAGTTCGCTTCAGAATCGTTTGCAGTCGTAAAAAAACACTATCCTTTCGTTTGTAGATCAAAGAATAAAAAACTACAAACGACTTTTTAAAATTTGAAACGGTTATCTTTGAAATATTAATTTTACCTAAAATCCAAGTTTGCAATTCGCTTCAGAATCGTTTGTAGTCATAGAAAAACATTTTTCTTTTGTTTGTAGTTCAAATATTAAAAAACTACAAACGATTTTTTAAAATTTGAAACGGTTATCTTTGAAATATTAATTTTACCTAAAATCCAAGTTTGCAGTTCGCTTCAGAGTCGTTTGTAGTCATAGAAAAACATTTTCCTTTCGTTTGTAGTTCAAAGAATAAAAAACTACAAACGATTTTTTAAAATTTGAAACGGTTATCTTTGAAATATTAACTTTACCTCAAATCCAAGTTTGCAGTTCGCTTCAGAATCGTTTGTTGTCGTAAAAAACACTATCCTTTCGTTTGTAGATCAAAGAACAAAAAACTACAAACGATTTTTTAAAATTTGAAACGGTTATCTTTGAAATATTAATTTTACCTAAAATCTAAGTTTGCAGTTCGCTTCAGAATCGTTTGTAGTCGTAGAAAAATATTTTCCTTTCGTTTGTAGTTCAAAGAATAAAAAACTACAAACGATTTTTTAAAATTTGAAACGGTTATCTTTGAAATATTAATTTTACCTAAAATCCAAGTTTGCAATTCGCTTCAGAATCGTTTGTAGTCGTAGAAAAACATTATCTTTTCGTTTGTAGTTCAAAGATTAAAAAACTACAAACGATTTTTTAAAATTTGAAACGGTTATCTTTGAAATATTAATTTTACCTAAAATCCAAGTTTGCAGTTCGCTTCAGAATCGTTTGTAATCGTAGAAAAACACTTTCCTTTTGTTTGTAGTTCAAAGAATAAAAAACTACAAACGATTTTTAAAATTTGAAACGGTTATCTTTGAAATATTAATTTTACCTAAAATCCAAGTTCGCAGTTCGCTTCAGAATCGTTTGTAGTCGTAGAAAAACACTCTCCTTTCGTTTGTAGTTCAAAGAATAAAAAACTACAAACGATTTTTTAAAATTTGAAACGGTTATCTTTGAAATATTAATTTTACCTAAAATCCAAGTTTGCAGTTCGCTTCAGAATCGTTTGTAGTCGTAGAAAAACACTCTTTTTTCGTTTGTAGTTCAAAGAATAAAAAACTACAAACGATTTTTTAAAATTTGAAACGGTTATCTTTGAAATATTATTTAAAGTGAATTCAATATTTCAATCCAAAAACCAACAAAAACATCTTTGGATGGGTGTTGTAGTTCCGAGAAATTCCTCGCTGACTGCGTTTGTCTCAGTTACGCTAGCTTTGATTGAACCACAAACGCTAAAAAAATGTTTTGCTACGACTACAAATGATTCTAATAGGATTTCCATACGAAAAATTTATACAGTTGGCCCACGATAATATGAACTAATTAAAATCGTTTTTGCGAGATTGTTCATATTAACGAAATGCAGTGTGCTCGCGATAATATAACTTCTATTTTGTTTATATTTAAAAAGGCGTATGAATTAAAAAAAAAAAAAATTGAGTTTCATTAATTTCGAAATAAATATCTTTTTATGTATTTCTAAACTCAAAACAAGCTTTACACAGATCCCATATAAACAAGAAGATTAAAAAATAAATTTTTATTCCGTTTCAATTTTACGAACAATTATGTTCGTATTTTAGGGCTTTTGCAGAAAGTTTATATTTTGTAGGAAAAGTGCTTATATGTGACCTGGTCTATGAAAAGGACGCTAACGTGTAAAAAAAAAATTTCCCAATTTTTGTCTATTCGCATAAATTGACCCTTAAAGTTGTTTTCCAGCTGTTTTTACAAAAATTTTTTTTTCGCACGTAAGCCCCCTTTTCATAGACCATGTCACATATATTATTCACTTTATTTCAAAAACAGCCGCTTCAAGTTCTTAAAATCAACTAAAAACGTGAAAGTGAATTCAATATTTCAATCCAAAAACCAACAAAAACATCTTTGGATGGGTGTTGTAGTTCCAAGAATTTCTACGCTGACTGCGCTTGGCTCAGATACGCTAAAAAAAAATGTTTTGCTACGACTACAAATGATTCTAATAGGATTTGCATACTTGGAATTTACGAAAAATTCATACAGTGGGCCCACGATGATATGAACTAAATAAAATCGTTTTTGCGAGATTGTTCATATTAACGAAATGCAGTGTGCTCGCGATAACATGAACTGCTATTTTGTTCATATTAACAAAAGACGCATGAATTAAAAGAAAGAAATAGAGTTTCATTATTTTCGAAATAAATATTTTTTTATTCAAAACTCAAAACAAACTTTAAACAGAAAAATTATCTTCATATTTTAGGGCTTTTGAAGGAAGTTCATATTTTGTACGAAAAGTGCTCATTTATTGGGATGTTCATATGTTGAAAGGTTAATAATATCGCGAGTTCACTGTATTTCCAAAATAGCCGCTTTAAGTTTTAAAAATCGTTTGTAGCTTTCTATTTTATAAACTACAAATGAAAAAGCGTTTTGCTACAACTACAAACGATTCTAAAACAAATTGCATAGTTGGATTTAAAGTGAATATTTCAATTCAAACCTCAACAAAAACATCTTTTGATGGGTACCATAGTTCCGAGAAATTCTACGCTGACTGCGCTTCGCCCAGTTCTTTTGTAACAATAACGTTTGCTTTGTTTCAACTACATATCATATGTACAACCAAACAAAAGGAAAATGTTTTTCTACGACGACAAAGAATCCTTAAGCGAAATGCATACTTGGATTTTAGGTAAAATTAATATTTCAAAGATTACCGTTTCAAATTTTAAAAAATCGTTTGTTGTTTCTTATTCTTTGAACTACAAACGAAAGGAAAGTGTTTTTCTACGACTACAAACGATTCTGAAGCGAACTGCAAAATTGGATTTTAGGTAAAATTAATATTTCAAAGATAACCGTTTCAAATTTTACAAAATCGTTTGTAGTTTTTTATTCTTTGAACTACAAACGAAAAGATAATGTTTTTCTACGACTAAAAACGATTCTGAAGCGAACTGCAAACTTGGATTTTAGGTAAAATTAATATTTCAAAGATAACCGTTTCAAATTTTAAAAAATCATTTGTAGTTTTTTATTCTTTGAACTACAAACGAAAGTAAAGTGTTTTTCTACGACTACAAACGATTCTGAAGCGAACTGCAAACTTGGATTTTAGGTAAAATTAATATTTCAAAGATAACCGTTTCAAATTTTAAAAAATCGTTTGTAGTTTTTTATTCTTTGAACTACAAACGAAAGAAAAGTGTTTTTCTACAACTACAAACGATTCTGAAGCGAACTGCAAACTTGGATTTTAGGTAAAATTAATATTTCAAAGATAACCGTTTCAAATTTTAAAAAATCGTTTGTAGTTTTTTATTCTTTAAACTACAAACGAAAGGAAAGTGTTTTTCTACGACTACAAACGATTCTGAAGCGAACTGCAAACTTGGATTTTAGGTAAAATTAATATTTCAAAGATAACCGTTTCAAATTTTAAAAAATCGTTTGTAGTTTTTTATTCTTTGATCTACAAACGAAAGGATAATGTTTTTCTATGACTACAAAAGATTCTGAAGGGAACTGCAAACTTGGATTTTAGGTAAAATTAATATTTCAAAGATAACCGTTTCAAATTTTAAAAAATCGTTTGTAGTTTTTTATTCTTTGAACTACAAACGAAAGGAAAGTGTTTTTCTACGACTACAAACGATTCTGAAGCGAACTGCAAACTTGGATTTTAGGTAAAATTAATATTTCAAAGATAACCGTTTCAAATTTAAAAAAATCGTTTGTAGTTTTTTATTCTTTGAACTACAAACGAAAGGAAAGTGTTTTTCTACGACTACAAACGATTCTGAAGCGAACTGCAAACTTGGATTTTAGGTAAAATTAATATTTCAAAGATAACCGTTTCAAATTTTAAAAAATCGTTTGTAGTTTTTTATTCTTTGATCTACAAACGAAAGGATAATGTTTTTCTACGACTACAAACGATTCTGAAGCGAACTGCAAACTTGGATTTTAGGTAAAATTAATATTTCAAAGATAACCGTTTCAAATTTTAAAAAATCGTTTGTAGTTTTTTATTCTTTGAACTACAAACGAAAGGAAAGTGTTTTTCTACGACTACAAACGATTCTGAAGCGAACTGCAAACTTGGATTTTAGGTAAAATTAATATTTCAAAGATAACCGTTTCAAATTTTAAAAAATCGTTATTAGTTTTTTATTCTTTGAACTACAAACGAAACGAAAGTGTTTTTCTACGACTACAAACGATTCTAAAGCGAACTGCAAACTTGGATTTTAGGTAAAATTAATATTTCAAAGATAACCGTTTCAAATTTTAAAAAATCGTTTGTAGTTTTTTATTCTTTGAACTACAAACGAAAGGAAAATGTTTTTCTACGACTACAAACGATTCTTAAGCGAACTGCAAACTTGGATTTGAGGTGAATTCAATAATAAAAAACAGTTTGAAATTTTAGAAAATCGTTTGTAGTTTTTTATTCTTTGAACTACAAACAAAAGGAAAGTGTTTTTCTACGACTACAAACGATTCTGAAGCGAACTGCAAACTTGGATTTTAGGTAAAATTAATATTTCAAAGATAACCGTTTCAAATTTTAAAAAATCGTTTGTAGTTTTTTATTCTTTGAACTACAAACGAAAAGCAAATGTTTTTCTACGACTACAAACGATTCTGAAGCGAACTGCAAACTTGGATTTTAGGTAAAATTAATATTTCAAAGATAACCGTTTCAAATTTTAAAAAATCGTTTGTAGTTTTTTATTCTTTGAACTACAAACGAAAGGAAAATGTTTTTCTACGACTACAAACGATTCTTAAGCGAACTGCAAACTTGGATTTTAGGTAAAATTAATATTTCAAATTTTAAAAAATCGTTTGTAGTTTTTTATTCTTTGAACTACAAACGAAAGGAAAGTATTTTTCTACGACTACAAACGATTCTGAAGCGAACTGCAAACTTGGATTTTAGGTAAAATTAATATTTCAAAGATAACCGTTTCAAATTTTAAAAAATCGTTTGTAGTTTTTTATTCTTTGAACTACAAACGAAAGGATAATGTTTTTCTACGACTACAAACGATTCTGAAGCGAACTGCATACTTGGATTTTGGATAAAATTAATACTTCAAAAATAACCGTTTCAATTTTTAGAAAATCGTTTGTAGTTTTTTATTCTTTGAACTACAAACAAAAAGAAGGTGTTTTTTTGCGACTGCAAACGATTGTTAAGCGAACTGCATACTTGGATTTTGGATAAAATTAATACTTGAAAAATAACCGTTTCAAATTTTAGAAAATCGTTTGTAGTTTTTTATTCTTTGAACTACAAACAAAAAGAAAGTGTTTTTCTACGACTACAAACGATTGTTAAGCGAACTGCTTACTTGGATTTGAGGTGAATTCAATAATAAAAAACAGTTTGAAATTTTAGAAAATCGTTTGTAGCTTTTTATTCTTTGAACTTCAAACAAGAGGAAAGTGTTTTTCTGCGACTACAAACGATTGTTAAGCGAACTGCTTACTTAGTTTTTGGGTAAATTCAATATTAAAAAAAACCGGTTTCGAGTTTTAGAAAATCGTTTGTAGCTTTTTATCCTTTGAACTACAAGCGAAAGGAAAATCACTACAAACAACTACAAACGGTTGCAAATAAAACTGCGTTTTCAGTTTTATGATTCCGAAAAGTGGGGGGCTAACTTTTTTTTTAAACTTCGATATCTCAAAAACGGTTGGCCCAAAATATAAATGAAGATCACTACAAACAACTACAAGCGATTTCAAACGAAACTGCGTTTTCAGTTTTACCGATTTCAAAAGTGGGGTGCTAACGATTTTTTTAAACTTCGATTTCTCGAAAACCGTTAAACTACAAACGAAATGCAAATCACTACAAACATCTACAACAAATATGCTATCGATTTATAAAAAAAAAATCATTTTTTTTTAAACTTGGGTGCCAAGTTCACACAGCTCAATTTGCGTTGTGCTGTGTTCAATAAAAGTTCATTTTTCAAAAATGCGGCAACACAACGAACAGCTGTCAAAGCTGCGCTTCGTTCTGTGCAAATTATTTTACTTCGGAAATTGTTGCACTTTGTATTTGTGTTTTAGCAATCAAACATTTATTTTATTGTTTACAAAGAAATTCCTTAATTTCTGCTTATACGTATTATAATATTATATAAATATGCGTATCAATAGGGATGCTGAACCCCTAATAAATCTAGCTGATGAAGTGGTGACGAATGAGAATGATGAACCACCATTGCTCGCTATAATAAATGAAGCTGAAGCTGCGCCGCAAAATCTTTAAGCGTTGAACAGAATGATGAAGCTGTAGTATGCCGCTGTAGTACAAAATGTAGTGTAGCAGACGATGAAGCGCTTCGAGAATTTCTATGAACAGAATGGAGAAGTTTGCTGCTTATGGAACAGAGTTGCCAATCTTATTTCGTTATAAAAATTGCATAAATTTTAAAATTACCTAAACTTTTAAAACTTAAAATTATTTTCATAATTTTATTTGCTGCTCTTTTTTATGAAATTATAATGAATTTAGCGCTAAATTAACCTTTAAATCATTAAATAATTTTTACAAATTTATTTTCATCTATTCGGTAACATTGTTCTTCTGTCAAAAAGCATGCAGCAAGCGACAAAGTTGAAAAGTTCGAACTTTGTACTACGCCGCAAGCTTCAGCTATAGCGTTAACTTCACATTGTGTTGACGAGTATTAAAATTTGTGTAGTCTACTTTTGACAGTTCGTCGCTTACTTCGTACTTCAAGCTTCAGCTACACATTCTGTTTCAGCAGTTATTCGAATGGAAATACACAAATTGTAAGTATTACAACAAGCCTGCAAAATTTGACTCATAGTAGGTTTTGAATTTGTAGGCGTTTACGACGTCTGGGAATACAACAGGGACACAACAAAATTACCAGATTTCGACCGCTGAACCAACATTTCATCTTCGTTCTCGCACAGCTGCAGTTCATGCTGCTGGAGCAAACAACAAGGATGATGTTTATGAAGTATGTACCTTTTGTATTTCAGGAGTACAGTCAAGCCGCAATCGGTATTGTACATTAATTCTTTTAAAATTATCGCATTTCATAAGTTAATGCAAAACGAGAGGAAGATGATAAAAGTTGATTGGGGTTTCCCCTTATTTTAATTGATAGCGATGGGAGAATCAAATGATTTCAACTATCGATTGTTAGTAACTGAATAGCAACTGATAGTCAATATCGAATGATTTTTTTTTTCGTTAATGAACGATTTTTCTGATCAACATTTTCTAGTGAAATCTCTTATTTAGAATTTATTTCCTTAACTTAAAGTACTAATGTTTTTAAATCACTGTTCATATTTAATAGCTTTGTTTGACGAACTTATATCAGAGTAGAGCAGAGCAGAGCAGAGTAGAGCAGCTTTTGAAAAATGTCATATTACTTTGAGAGCAGAGTAGAGTAGAGTAGGGCGGAGCAGAATTTTCAAAAAACACAAAACAAGCAACTTTAGGCGTTTTCTTTTTTGTTCAGAGTAGAGCTCTGTTCAGAGCGTGAGCACGTCGAGTATAACCTGAACAGAGCGCCCTAATTTATTTATGAAACACACTTGAACATTTTTCCATTGAAAGCCGGTCAAACTACCAAAAAATTCAAATAAATTATTAAATTTATTTTATTTTACTTCAAAATAACCAGCACAATCTAAAATCAGTTTGTTTTTATTTTATTTTGTTTATTTTTCTACTTTCAAATGTCTATTTTGATGTGCTCCGTCTTTTACTCTGAACGCTCCGTCGTTTCATTCTGAGCTCATAGAGCGCGCTCTGATTTCACTCTGAACAAAAAAAGAAACACAAATTAATTTTTTATTTATTATCATAAAACACACACTTACAAAAATATGAAGAAGAATTTTTTCAATATCATCAGTGCAAAGTACAACATTGACACCAGCAAGAAATTGAAGTTCTATTGCAATCAAAATGAAAAAATAGCAAAAATGAATACTAGATTAAAATTTTTACTGACGTGTAGAGAATATGGAATTACTCCAAATCACATATCCTATAAAACTATAGGGATAACGTACCTTTTTGAAACTTATAGAACTAAATTGCTTCTAAATAAACATATTGAAAAATTTCACATCAAAATACTCAACCTAGAAATCGCGGAAACGAATGACAACATCAAACGATTAAAACAGAACATGCAAAACACGCTATCAACAATAAGGGTAACACTTAATGACGAAGAATACAACCTATTCCTTACGACTCAAGATAATATGTATCAATACATAACATCAAAATCAAAACAGACGCATTCATCCAAAATAGAAGATCTTAAGATTCGCAAATTAAAATCATTAGATTTAATTAGCAACAAAGATTGGTTTATTAACAAAACCAATATTGTTTTTCCAGAGGAGAGTAAATGGCTTCTTTCCCTGGGAAAAAAGTTTGCTCTTCCTACTAATAACGACAATTTCTCACCTATTCACATAATCGCCGAAATGGAACAATTCATACAAACCATAGATGATGATGATGAAAAGGAAGTTGCTAGATGTAAAACAGCAAACCGTATAATCTCATTTAAAAGAAAAATACACAATACAACAGAAGAAAAACTGATTATAAAAATTTACAATAACACTAAACAATTTCTAAAAAGACACAAGAATGACATAGTCATAACCAACGCAGACAAGGGAAACAAAACGGTCGTAATGTATAAACAAGACTATTTGAACAAAATGAACATGTTACTAGAAGACAAACACACTTATAAAATTATACGCAATGACCCAACAGCTACACTACAAAGAACTAACAACAAAATTGTCAACGAACTTTACAAATATGACCACATAGGCAAAGATCTAAAAAATTAGCTATTTTGTTCAACCGCTGTAACACCACGTTTATATGGATTACCAAAAATCCACAAAGAAAATTGTCCCCTAAGACCAATTTCATCATCGACTAATGTAGCTTGTTACCAATTATCGAAATACATTGGAGATATCTTAAAAAACATTATATCGGACAAATATAACATAAAAAACTCATTCATATTAAAAGAAAAATTAGAAGATATAACCTTAGAGGAAGATGACGTACTAATAT
Source organism: Calliopum simillimum (assembly GCA_951812925.1). Taxonomy (NCBI): domain Eukaryota; kingdom Metazoa; phylum Arthropoda; class Insecta; order Diptera; family Lauxaniidae; genus Calliopum; species Calliopum simillimum. Next base: position 35,299 of record CATOTO010000133.1, on the reverse strand, counting down.
CATTTGACGCCGTTTCATTATTCACCAATATCCCAACATACACTGCAATAAAAACCATCATGAAACATTGGAACGTACTGACACAATTAACGAAGATACCAAAAGGAAAATTTCTAAAAATTCTGGATTTCTGCCTAAGAGAAAACAACTACTTCAGATTCAATGACAAATACTACAAGCAAACTTTTGGAATGCCGATGGGAAATCCATTATCCCCAACGATCGCTGACATCATATTGGACAGCTTATTAGACGAATCGATAGAGGAACTAAACAAAAAACAAATTCACATCAAATTTATGGTTAAATATGTTGATGACATTTTAGCCATAATTAAAAAACAAGACAAAGAAGCTATTTTAGCCATTCTTAATCAATTTCATAACAAATTACAATTTACTGCTGAAGACGAAAACAACAAAAGTATAGCCTATTTAGACATGAAACTTCACAGAATAGACAACAGGATAGTTTTTAATTGGTACAAAAAACCAACAGCTTCGGGAAGAATGATAAACTTTAGATCTACGCAACCTCTAAAGCAAAAAATAAATACAGCCAACAATTTGATAAATAAAGTGTTAAGAATAAGTGACAGCAGATTTTTAGATGATAATCTAAAAGTGATATGGAAAATCTTAACAGAAAACGATTATCCTAAATATTTAATTAGACGATTAATTAAAAATTACAAAACATCCCCACAAATAAACAAAAGTAAGGAAAAAAGTCTAGATGGTAACGCTAAAACATTCTTCGCGGTTACGTACATTCCTAGACTAACGGACAGCACACTACTTAAAACTATCACAAACAATGAGAGTGTAAGCTTCGCGCATAAATCTAACAGCACACTACAAACGATTTTTACAAACACAAAAGACAAAATAGAGAAAGAGAAAGAAAACAATGTTGTCTATAAAATTAAATGCATGGGTAAAGAAAACCAAAAATGTGATCTCAAATACATTGGAACTACGAAGAGAGCACTAGGCACAAGAATTACTGAACACAAAGCAGACATAGAGAACAAAAGAAACACAACAGCACTAGCACAACATGTATTAGACAACCAACATTTTGCGGCATTAGACGACGTAAAAATATTAGACAAAGAGAGACGATACAACACCAGATTTACGTTGGAGAGCCTTCGTATCAAACAAACGACGACTTCACTCAACTTCAAAGAAGACAAAGACAAAATCAGCAATATTTATTCGTTAGCGATCGGGAAGAGGCAATAGTTTATTTATTTATTTATTTCAATTTTTACAATTTTAAATTTCATGTCAATTTGTGCAATAACTTGTGTCGTTTAAAAAGATTATTTGAAATTCATTTATTTATTACTTAATGTTGTCTTGTCGGTGGAAAATCACTGTTTGATTTTAAATGTAACATTGTAAGTGTTTTACAAAGCTATACTTATTATAGCTGCTAAACTTAATTTTAAAGAAGAGAAAAATGTAACGTTCGTTCTATATTTATTTTTCGTTGCAGTGTTTTATAAATAAAATAAACCCTGAAGAAGTGGGGAACTACCCACGAAACGTTGGTTAAATAAAATAAAATAAATGTTTTAATTTATTCAAACTAACTTGACCATTAAGCCCGAAATTTTCATTAATATTTAAATATATTGGTCGATATACACATATTCAATTTTTGACAACTTAGACTCTACTCTGAACGAAAAAAGGAAAACGCCTTTTGTAAATCAGCAAAAATTTAGAAATATTTACATTTTTTTACGTTAAAAATAATATATAAATATCAAAATTGACGACAAATTTTTAAAATATTTATTTTGTTTTGATTTTTCTTATAAAAATTTGCTGCTCCAACCTGCTTTACATAAAAATCTAAAGCAGAAAAGAGCAAACAGAGCAGTTTGGAGCAGACTCATCGAACACTTTTCAGAGTAGAATAGAGCAAGCTAGAGCAGAAAAACTTTCATCGAACACTTTTTACTGCTCTAACTTGTTCTAGAGTACTCTAGAGCAATCATCAAACAAAGCTAATATAAAAAAAAATATGTATGACCCAAAAAATATATTTTCTGTTTTCCAAAATTTATTTCTTCATTCACTTAAATAAGAGATAAAAATTAAAATTTAAGTAAACCTAAAAATAGCAGAATAATGCCAGTGATGCCCAAAATCTAATTAAGAAATGCATAGGGTGAAAAAAAGCAATTCAATCGTTTTCATTCATTACTAGAAATCGTTAATGGATTTTTTTTTTTTTTGTTTTTTCCAAAACACCCAATTCAATCGTTTTCGTTCATTACTAAAATCGTTCATGAATGATTTTTTCAAAACAATCGAATGAATGAATTTTTGTTGACTATCGAATAACTCGAAAGTTTTCATTCGACAGATCCTCATCACTATTAATTGCATGTCAAGGGCTAAGGGCTAGATTATATAGACATTCATAATCAAAATAATCATGATTTTTTTTGCTTCATGATTAAAACTATATTTTGTTCACATTCATGTGATTTTAGATTACTCCCAGTGTGCCAGACGGTTCAAATCTTCGCTTTTTTATCCGTTACGGATTCGTTACTGATCCGTTGACGGAAGAGATTCCCAAAAAAAAAAGCCCAAAAAAAAAGCGAATCGTTTTTTTTTTTTTTTGGAATTTCTCCCGCAAACGGATCAGTAACGGATCCGTAACGGGTAAAAAAGCGAAGATATGAACCGCCTGGCACACTGGGCTAGTACTATTTTACTACTTTTTTAATGCTATTTATTTTAATACTTTCTTTCATGCGACAAATTTGGAAAAAAAAAATTGGAACAAAAAGAAAAATTGAATTAAATTATCATTGCTTTTATTCCAGAACTTGACTTATACTTCAACAACAGAGCCGACACGGATTAAGATAGCATCGTCCGACACAATTCTTGAGCCAAGACCATGTTTATAAAGCAACTTTGCTGACTTTAGCCTCGCAGACGGCGCCAATATATTTTGCGCTAACCTCCGTTCCGACAGGTAGCAAAGGCTGGATGATCCGCTGAAATAGAAAGAAAACCAAAGCAGTTAAGATATGATATACAGTCCACTGACATAATTATAGTTACAATATTCCCTACGTTCAGCGCAATACGTCAAAGCTGGCATAAACATTTTAAGAGAAAATTATACAAAGACCCGAGTAAAAAAAAACAATTTTTAAATTACGGCTGTACAAAGGCTGTACAAGGGCCAAATTTCATAACTTTTTTTGGGCTGTACAAGGGCCAAACATGGTGTTTTTGCAGGACATTTGGGCCGTACACGATGCTTCTTATGGGCTGAACATGGGCTGTACGTGGGCTGTACATGGGCTGTACATGGGCTGTACAATTGAATTTTACTATTGAATTGGGCTGAACATGGGCTGTACATCGGCCGTACAATTTCTTTTTTATTTTTGAAATGGGCTGTACATGGGCTGTACGTGGGCTGTACGTGGGCTGTACATGGGCTGTACAATTGAATTTTAGTATTGAATTGGGCTGAACATGGGCTGTACATCGGCCGTACAATTTATTTTCTATTGAAATTTATTTTATATGATTTTGGCGAAGAGAACAAAATTCAAGTGTGGCTGACATCGTTAAGCTGTGCGACTCAGAACATTGATAGCCTGGGTTCGAAACCCAAGGAAGGCGGAAAAAATTTTTTTTTTTATTTTTTATTTCTTTTTTTCTGCCATACAAAATTGGTCTGTTGCTTGTTCTTTTTTAAAATGAAATAACATTTTTTTTTTTTTAATTTAACTTTGCATTTCAAAGAATTTTCTTTTTCGGCTTATTTTTCAGGATTTGAACCTGGGAATCCCAAGTGTTCTGCGATACGCACGTTAACAAGTTCAGCCAAAGCTATCATTATCGAGTAGCTGGCTGAAAATTTATTGTATCATATTTATTCTGTCATTCAATTTTATATGATAAAAAAAAATGAAAAAAAAAATTGTATTTTGACGTCAATAGAAAAAATAAATTGTACAGCCCATGTTCAGCCCAATTCAATAGTAAAATTTAATTGTACAGCCCATGTACGGCCCATGTACAGCCCACGTACAGCCCATGTACAGCCCATTTCAAAAATACAAAATAAATTGTACGGCCGATGTACAGCCCATGTTCAGCCCAATTCAATACTAAAATTCAATTGTACAGCCCATGTACGGCCCATGTACAGCCCACGTACAGCCCATGTACAGCCCATTTCAAAAATAAAAAATAAATTGTACGGCCGATGTACAGCCCATGTTCAGCCCAATTCAATAGTAAAATTTAATTGTACAGCCCATGTACGGCCCATGTACAGCCCACGTACAGCCCATGTACAGCCCATTTCAAAAATACAAAATAAATTGTACGGCCGATGTACAGCCCATGTTCAGCCCAATTCAATACTAAAATTCAATTGTACAGCCCATGTACGGCCCACGTACAGCCCATGTACAGCCCATGTTCAGCCCATTTGTTTTCTACACAAATTTTTTTTTGTGCATTTGTACAGCCCTTGTACGGCCACATGTACAGCCTTTTGGGCTTTTTTAGTTTTGTACAGCCCTTGTTCAGCCGTGTGTACAGCCTTTTGGGCTTTTTTAATTTTGTACAGACCACGTACGGCCTTAAAAAAGCAAAAAAGCCCACGTTCAGCCCATGTTCAGCCCTTTATCATTTTTACTCGGGGATGTATTTTAAGGATATATCTTTTCTGAAAATCGCTATAAATTGGGAAACGCTGGATGGATTCGGAATTGTATTTTAATATAAATGGTACTACATGAACTAGTGTTGTTGTAATATTTGCAAAATTTCATAAAATTTTTGGAAAATCGTAATTTGCAGTACATTTTTATAAGCTATTAAACCTTTCATATGACTGCAATATATCCAGAGGTATTGCCGACACTAGTTGTAATTCATTTTTAAAGCCATTTTTGGGGTAAAAACGAATTTCCCGACGTTATCTGTAAACAGACATTCTCAAAAATCATATTGCTTCATGGTTAAAACTATATTTTGTACGCATTCATGTGATTTTAGATTACTAGTACCATTTTACTACTTTTTTAATGCTATTTATTTTAATACTTTTTTGTATTAGTTTTTCACGCGACAAATTTGTGTCAAACTGTGAGTTAATTTTGTTAAGTCTCTCAAATTTTGCTGGTACCGATTCAAAGATATCTATTAACCATTTATTTCATCCATCTCGTAGATTTCTTCACGAAAACTGTATTATTTTACTCCCAAAAGGAACAAATTGTGGAACATTTTACAACACAACTCTGTTTGATTTCGTGAAGTGGCATCGTTTACTCATTCATTTCATGATTAAAATAATCACCAAATACATGATTATTTTGATTATGAATGTCTATGTAAACTAGCCCATAGCGACTTGCGTGATACGCAAGGCATGTTTCAATTTCCCAAATTGTTCTATGAAGCTCATACAAAAAAAAAATGCGTTCACGAGCGTGAAAAATGTATTTTCGGCATCAAGCTTATAAAGATTGCGACGATTGAAATTTGTTTTGTTCTTCACTGACGTCATCTTAAGCGCGTTCCTATTGGTTGAAATTTTGAGCAGCTGAAATTATTAAATTATGTGAAGAGCATAACAGTGGAACAAATTGGTTTATATCTGTACACTATTTGGTAGTACATACGGGATGTGATTTATATTTTGTTTTAATTCTCGCGTGTAACTTCGCAAGAAAATTTACAATGATGCAAGAAACGATGATTAACCCTTTAACGACTTAAGTCAAGTATATTTGCCCCATTTGCTTGAATGAAAGTTTTATAAACCCCCATTACTTCGATTTTGTCGTATTTTTATTTTTTGAAATTCTTTCGCGTACTTAGACCTGGTCGTTAAAGGGTTAAGAAAACTTAAGAGATACTTTTATATTAAAGTAAATTCATTTTGGATACATTTTTACCGGCACACAGTGTGAGATTTTGTTAATCTAGGACGTCAAAATGAAAAAAAAAATGTGCTTGAAAATCGATCATATTTTGTAATTTGTTAGAAAAGACCTCAATTGTTACAACAATAAGCGTAAAAGAGAATAAAAGAAATGTCATTGACATGATAACAGCTATCAAACACGTACTATTGAACAGCATGCAAAAACAAATTTTCAAGCTTGCACCGATAACAAAACTAAGCGATCAAATTAAAGTTGTGCGCGTTTGTTTTTTGGCAAAAAGTTTTTTGCATTAAAAGTCAATACATTTACTAAAAACGTTTGCTATACACAACCCTTACATTTGCACTTAAGTATTTCAATCAAATGATTTCATAATCAGCTAAAAGGTAAAACAAATTTCAAAAATCTTGAATCTTTCGTAGACTATAACTTACAAGTTGGGCGTGGTTAGTCTATGACAAAGCATACAAGATGAGCATACATACTCATAGAATAGACTTGAAAAATAAAATCTTGCCCATTTTGTGCCCAAAGGCTACTTTTTTTACAATTACTGAAGTGTTATAATGAACAATTGCACTGAAATCATGAAAAAAAAAAATGTTGTTATCTTTATTAATCACTCCCATTTTTTGACAGTAGTATTCAGTTACCACTGAAATGGTAAATACACATTTTCAGGTTGATATCTTCATTACAACCAACTTTTTTAATTTTTTTTTACAAAAAAAAGGCACATTTTTATGGCAGGTGCAAGTAGATTTTGTCCGATTTTTTCATCTCTGAACCAAATCTCCGCATAAAGAAATAAAGCACATATACAAAATTTCAACTCGATATCTTTGAAACTACGGCTATAATTGAATTTTGACGTCCTATATTGATAACGCCCAAAAAATAAAGTGACGTAATAACGCCAAAAATAAAAATCAAAATAACGTCCAAAAAATATGAAATAACGTCCAAATTATTTTCATATAAATTGGGGCGATAATCATTTCCGAAATAACGCCCAAAAATTTGGGCTTTATTTCTTTTTTTTGGCGTTATTTCGTTTTATTTTTAAAAAATGAAATAACGCCCAAAAACGAAATAACGCCCAAATTATTTTCATACAAATAAATTTTGGGCGTTATCTCCAAAATGATTATCGCCCAAATTTATATGAAAATAATTTGGGCGTTATTTCGTTTTGATTTTGAGCGTTATTTCATATTTTTTGGGCGTTATTTCGTTTTTTTTTTTTGGGCGTTATTTCGTTTTTTTTTGGGCGTTATTACGTCATTTTATTTTTTGGGCGTTATTTCGTTTTTTTTTTTGGGCGTTTCGTTTTTCAAAAAAAAAAAAAAAAGAAATAACGCCCAAAAAAAACGAAATAAAGCCAAAATTTTTGGACGTTATTTCCAAAATGATTACCGCCCAAATTTATATGAAAATAATTTGGGCGTTATTTCGTTTTTTTTTTTTGGGCGTTATTTCCTTGGGCGTTATTGCCAAACGCCATTTTTACCCTATATGGTATATTAAATAAGTACATTATTTTCGGATCATCCTTTTCACACAATGACGTCATCGTTAGAGTATACAGAGTGTATGACTGAAATGAGTTGCATGTCACTCCTTTTTAATTGTTCTATTATTATTTCAAAGTTTTCAATTTTGATGTGAAAGGAACATTTTGTGTCCTGTTTAGTATGCTTCATTCGAAAAAGTAATTTCAGCTCTTAATTTGGTCCAACTTACTTAAAAACCTGAAGTAATTTATTATTTTTACAGAACCTATTTTACCAAGCAAACACGTACCTTGTTTGTACGATGCTTTAATTTGAACTAACTCGAACTATGTTATTTGGAAACGCATGTATAAACGATATCTCAATCTGTATCGAAAATTTAAGGGTGTCACCATAAATCGCCTTTTCAATTCGAATTAAGCATTGCAGAACCATGTTAAGTGTCTCTATAAACACATGTGTATGGCAACACGGTTTGGAACAGTTTTCTAAAAATCTATTTCTTGATTCCTTCTTGAGGTAAAATTGTGTTAAAAAACTGAATAAACTGAAAACAATATCAGATAAATAACAAATAAGTTATAAATAGTGAAAAAATGGTTTACCCAGAAATCGAGTATATGGACACCGGGGACGGGAAAAAGTTTCCCATACCTAGGGTTAGAACATATAATCATTATTTAAATGAATATACTGTGTTTTTGCACCCACACCAAGGGAATACTTCCATCCCGATAATTATAATCAGCAAAATGCTATATGAAATAGCAAATGACGTAGACATTTTCTACATAACCAAAAAAAAGCTCAAAATTGTAAGCAAAAATAAACTAAGTATAAATGCATTGGCGTCAAACGCATCACTACGACAAAAATTCAAAATTTTCATTCCACCAGATCTTTGTGAATCCAAGGCTGTAGTAGAAATTCCTGATGAGCCGGAGTTCTCTGAGGAAAATATATACAAATATACTAAAATTAAACACTTTGCCGAATACGGCCCTCTTCACGGCCAAATTAAAATTTCCGAGGTTACTCGCTTCACCAAACCAAACCCGGAAAATCCTGAATCAAGAAAAAATATCGATCTTGTATCGATTTCATTTACAGGTGACATGCTTCCGTCACATGTTGAGCTTGACAATTTGATATTCCAAACAAAACCTTTCATAAAAAGCATTATTCAGTGCAAAAAATGCTGGAAATTTGGGCATTCATCAAAAGCTTGCCGCTTTTCCAAGGCATTATGCTCAAAATGTGGTTTATCGCATACAGACGACTGCACTTCATTGCCTACTTACATCAACTGTAAAAAACTTCATGACTCTAATTACTGCGAAGTTAAAATAAAACTTCGTGAAATAGCCAAAAAAGAAGCAGAAGAAAAAGACCCGAGAAAATTTAAAAATAAAAACAAAATCTCGACAAATGTATTCTCCTTAACTGAAAGTGATTTCCCAGCTATACCAAACAAAAAGCAAAAGTTGGCGGCGTTAACCAACAGGGAAACCATAAAACGTAAAAATAATGTACAACCAAATGTTTCAATTCAAAAAAGACAACGTCCAACAAGACAACATTCAACATGTTCACACTAAAAGATCAGCAGAAAAAACCAATACAGGAAAGGTTGTATCTTCCGAAAAGGTAAGTCAAGACAATCTTTCCAAGACAAATACAACACCAGTTCTTATGAACTTACAAGAACAAGGCAATCTTTCCAACCAAACACCAGTTCTTATGAACTTGCAAGAACAAGACAATCTTTCCAATATAAACCAAACACCAGTTCTTATGAACTTGCAAGAACAAGACAATCTTTCCAAGATAAATACAACATCAGTTCCTATGAACATGCAAGAAGAAAAAGAGTCTATCTAACACAGAAATTCAAGAAATAAATAATTTACAAGAATCAATCGATCCGTTTCAAATATTTCAACAATCCGTTCAAGTAAGCCAGTGCTATAATGTGCTCAACGATCAAAATTCGCATATTGCATCACGCTATACCATACGTACTCAAAATGATTAAACTCATCCAAATCAATCTAACTAGTGCAAAAAACAAAAAACCACAACTAACTCAGTTTCTGAAGGACAATGATATAGATATAGCATGTCTGTCGGAAACTTTTTTGAATACTACTGATAAATACGAAATCTCCAACTATAACACTTTCCGTACAGATAGGCACACCCATGGAGGTGGTGTTGCCATCATTTTAAAAAAATCTATATCATTTACCATTCTTTCATTGAGTATAAATAATGATCGGATTGAAATTACAGGATGTACAATTAATTCACTGACTGGACCTATAACTATTTTATACATATATATACCGCCATCTGCGTCATTTACTACCTCAGATTTGGAAAATATTCTACGTCAAATACCAATTAATTCGCAATTTATACTTTGCGGTGACTTTAACGCTCATTACTCAGTATGGGGTTGTCACAAAACAGATCGGAAAGGTAAATTTTTAACTGATTTTATCGAAAATAATAATATAGTATTACTTAATGATGGCTCAAAAACATTCTTCGGATGTGCTAATCCATCAGCCATAGATTTAACAATGTGTAGCCCAGCCATCTCTTTGGTGTCATCTTGGTAGACTTTAAATGAAAGTCTTGGAAGTAGTCACTGCGTAATTCTCGTGGAATTACAACTAAGACCAATTTTATTTGACAAAAACACTTACAGTATTCCGAAAAAAATTCCGAAAAATATTCTTAATGAAAAAGTATGGGAAATATTTAAAAATGAAAGATTTATAAATTGTGACGAAAGCAAGAAATTTGATGTCTTTTCGAACCTCTTTTATGAGTCATTTAGAACAAAAAATGATAAAAAGTTTTATCGCGATAATCCGTGGTGGAACACTAAATGCAATAAAATGAAAGCCCAGCAATTACGAGCGCTTGCACAATTCAAAAGACAGCCATCAAAGGAAAATCTTTCAAAGTTTATAGCGTACAAAAAGAAATATCTTTACACGATTCGCCATGAAAAAAGGCTTGGGTGGAAAACAACGTGTGAAAATATCGATTCGGATGTTACCCCTACAGAACTTTGGAAAACAATAAAAAAATTCAGAGGTATGAACATACCAAAACCACCATCGTTACCTTTTTCTTGCATACAACAATTTTGTGATACTATTTCTGGCCCCGTTGGCCCCATAAACTGTCTTCCTCCCACAACAACCACATGCCAAGTGGATGAATTTTCACTTGAGGAGTTAGAAATGGCATCACATGCTTCAAAAGATACTTCCCCAGGAACGGATGACATAAGGCATGGACATATAAAATGCATGGATAAAGAAATTAAAGCGATGCTTTTAAGACTGTACAATCACGTCTGGTTTAGTGGCAACATACCAGAAATTTGGATGAAGTATAAAATCAAACCGCTACACACAGGGGCGGATTTACCTTATAGGCAACATAGGCAGCTGCCTAGGACGGCAAATTTCGACCGTTTACACTAGACAAAATGCCACTTTTGAGTGCGAGACCATAAAACTTTTTACCCAAAAGTTTTCAAGTTCAACATATTGTTGAATATTCTTTTTTTTCTTTCCGTATGATGAAATATTGCGTATTTATAAGTATTTTTACGAAAATAAATACTGTGAAGTTTAATTTACCGGAACCTCGCGGTTTTGCAATAAAACCCAAAAAATCCTTATTAGTAGTTTTAAGTTTTCAACTCGTACACATTGATGCTGACGTTGCGCATGCGAACCGCGCAGAAACGCATACCAGTGCCAGTGCTAGGTAAACAGAGATAGAGCAACAAAACAAGTGTGTGTAGAAACCTGCTCGAAACTTAAATAATGCTGACATCCGGAAAAAAGCCAAAATTTTACAAGAAGCATTTAGTGAAGATTTGGAGACTTCATTGGATGATGAATTGATTCATTTCAAAGCATATCTTGCATGTGATCTGGATTCGAAAACAGTCACACCCATTGAAACTTTAAATTTTTTTAGAAGTAAGGATCCAAATGTCGACATTGCTTTCAGAATTTTTCTGTCCTTAGCTGTCACAAACTGCAGCGGTGAGAGATCGTTTTCTTGTTTGAAACGAGTTAAAAATTATTTAGATCAACTATTGGACAAAATCGCTTGAATTCTTTGGCCTTGTTGACTATAGAAGCAGAAGTTTTGCGTCACATAGAGTGCGATGAAATAATAAATGACTTCGCGCTTCGTAAAGCGCGACGTAAGAACATGTGACGCGAGCTACAAAAACATGTATAAGCAACTGTAAATAAACATTGAAAACATTTCAATTAATTTCTTCTAATTAATCACTTTCACCTTTTTGAATTGTACATATTTTCCAAATGTACAAGTTCATGCATTTTCAAGGTCAATTCATTAATCAATAACAGAAATAAGGCTGCTGTCTGAGGCGGCAAAATCGCAACTGCCTAGGGCGGCAGATGACCTTAATCCGCCCCTGGCTACACAAGAAAGGGAAGCCACCAAATGACCCAAATTCGTATAGATCAATAGCACTTTTGTCATGTATGAGAAAAATATTTGAACGGATGATATATAACAGAATAGATCACCAGTTGGAATCAAGCAATAAACTAAATAACTTTCAATCTGGTTTTCATCGTGGTAGATCGACTGCTGATAACACAATGTCGCTTTGGACAGCCGCCCAGATAGCAAAAAAGGAAAATAAATACATGGTTTGTTTATTTCTAGACATTAAAAACGCATTTGAAGGCGTTAATATAGACATACTTTTTGCAAAATATAAAAATCTTGGCATAAGTGAACACACATGCAAAATAATGCACAAGTTGTTTCAATACAAAGACCTTATTTTGGAAACGAATAATATAAACCATCAAAGAAAATCTTTCACTGGTACGCCTCAAGGGTCCATACTAAGTCCGCTAAGTTTTATCGTCTACATAAATGAAATTTTTGATGTTCCTGACATAGATATACTTGGATACGCTGATGATTTGGTAGTTTTTTGTTCTGATTATATTTTGCACAATGCTATCCGCAAACTTCAAAATGCTGTCAATGCTATTAATCAAGAGTTAAGCTCACTCTCACTTTCGCCTCAAAAATCTAAGGCTATGATTTTTCAACCTACAAAAAGAAGTCATTTATGTCACCATGCAAATATTTTTATTGAAAATGAAGCAGTAGAGTTCGTAGATAAGTTCAACTTTCTTGGATTTACCTTTGAATCTCATTTAAAAATTAAAAACCATACAGAAATTTTTAAAAAAAGCTGCTTCCATTTCTTAAATATACTTCGGGCTCTATGTGGGGTAACGTGGGGATCCGATCCACAAGATTTACTTTTACTGTATCTTGGCTTAATAAGACCAAAAATTGAATACATAGCACCACTTCTTTTAGACTGCCCAGACAATGAAATACTAAAATTACAAAGATTATAATACAAAGCTATAAGAATTGCACTAGGCGCCATGATCTGTACCCATACTCTGGCTCTAGAGCAAGAAGCGGGAATCATGCCATTACCAGAAAGATTTCATCTCCTTACAAAAGGATTTATTAACCGTGCTTTATCCAATGTAAACCACCCAGTTAATAAATATGTAATGATATACAATCAAAAGTTCAATGTGTATCCAACGTTCATCAAGTACTATAATGAAAAGGCTCACAACATGCAAATTGAAAAATATGATAAATTAATAAGATACCAAATTCCGTTTCAATCTCATACCATACTTCCAAAAGTAGTGTTTCTAGATGTAAAAAAGAATACTACTAATGCAGATATCATTCTTCGGAAACACAACAAATTAGTAACAGGAAGATGGAATAAATTTATTCAGATGAAGCATTTGCGATACTTGAAGCTATTTTATTTATAAAAGCCAACGGTATTAATAAATATCTAATAATATCAGACAGTAAATCGGTCCTTCAAGCCCTAGCAAACTTCAACAATAATAAGACCCATCCATACATTTGGAAAATAAAGAACGAATTGTGGAATCTATATCGAACTGACTATACAATTCATTTCCTCTGGATTCCAAGTCATTCGGGAATTGACGGAATACCTACGTTGACAACATCGCAGTTAATCATGAAGACACTGGAGAATATCCTCTTGTTCCTACTAATGACATTCATCCAACGGATAAAAAATTGGCAATCTCTTTGTGGCAAGAAAAATGGAACAACAGCATCCACGGACGTCAACTCTATCTTCTGTCACCAACTGTGAACACCAAACCATGGTTTAAAAATCTAAAACTTCCTCGTGGGATAAAAACTATGGTATCCCGTCTCAGATTTTTACATAACCAAACAAGACCACATTTACATAAAATCAATATCATTGACTCCAACTTGTGCGAATGCGGAACAATCCAAACAGCTGATCATTTAATGTTCATGTGCCCAAATATAAACCAAAATACTCGTAATGCACTAATTCAAAAACTTAACAATGAAAAAGTGCAGCAATTCAACATTAATCAACTTTTAAAAACAAATAATTACAATATATACAAAGCAATACATACATTCTTTTCAAAATCGAATATAATGATTTAAACAAAGTAATGAAAACAAAGCTATGTGTATACCGAAATTGTTAACAATTAAATGAAATTAATTAAAACGCAACTATTAAAACATAACAATCCATAAATCTTTCTAGAATTGAACATAATGATTAAAAATTATATTGTGAAAGTGGTAAAGCTCAAATCTTTGCACATACAAAAGCATTTAACAATTAAAACTTTGAAACAGTTACGACGCGAAAATAAAAGCCTTTTAACAATTAAAAATCTACACGATAATTTTAACTATAGACGTTACGACGTTAACACATCAATAAAACACAAGTAAAACCTACAAATAAAAATTAACATATAAAAACAAAATCCCCACAAAGGTGGCATCATAGATCTGGTGTCTCCAGTCACCTTTAAAAATCATCCACTCGGTGGATTTGACACAACATTGCTTGTGTCAACTGAAGAAGAAGAAGAAGATTTGACAAATGTCATTTAAAATTAATATTTTCAACTGAATTGAGCAATTTTTTGAAAAGTGATATAATTTGGCATAAATAATGGAAAAATTAAAGAAAAGAGATGTTCGGAGCGACAAGGAAATTCACCAGATGCTTTGCATAATAAACGGAAAGCATATTATGCATTTGATGGACGGCAAAGTTAAAAGGAATAATGCCATATATGAAAACATTTCCATTGAATTGCAAAAAAAAAAAAAATTTGATTGATGCTTGAAACTTGTTGGCAAAGTGCAATCCTTTTTTTCCGCATTTGCTTCATTAAATAAAATAACACATATTCAATTTCTTTATTTTCCATATTTATGATTTCACGAACTTCAAATTCTGACAGCTGATTTTGTAACACGCTGTAAAAAGTGTGTCAATTTGATACACTTCTTTTGATTCGTATAAACCCTCACATTTTAAGCGTGCTACGTTGAAACGAGTTTATTTGATACCATATTTCGTGTCGTATAAACAAGGTACCAGAGGTATATAGGGAGGGTTTGTGGCGGCCACATTGGAAAAAAAAAATTGGTAGTGTAGAACCTACTTTAAAAATTTGACCAAGTGAATGGTCCCAAGAAACGAGTATCGAAGAAATGACAAGCAATTGCATCCAAGTTCAAAAAACGAAATAAAAAAACCATAAAGGAAGACATGAGGTTTTGGGTAACCAGCGGACATTTTACGAATTCATCTTTCTTTCTGGATATAGCAGCGAAACGAGTAAGGTGCAAATCGTAAAGTAAGCACGAATAAGTTTACACACCAAGTTAATAAAATCATACATGTAGTATCACCATTGATACTCCAAAAAGTGAACACAACTTATCAAGCCTTAAAAGCATCAAAAAGAAATAAGCTGCAGCAGAAAGTGATCAATTTTGAGAGCAGATGTGCTCCGGGTAAAATCCCATACATTTATTTGAAAGCCGCAATTGATGGCCAAAAGGCTGTAAGAATTCTCAGATTCCAATTTTTGAGAACATCAAAACTAAGCCCACGATACATCGGTCTTAGAAAACAACAAATACAGCGGATCGTCCAGTATTAGATCCATTCTTGACCACTAAGTAAATTCATGCAACCAGAAAAGACCCAGCGGTGGAAATTGTCACCAAGATTTCAATACTTCAAATACTGCAAGTTGTTGCCATAACCATTTGTATTTTTATGTTATATTTGCTGTTACCAGCGCTGTCGCATGCTGATAATATTTGCTACACAGGGACGTTAAACCGTATGGATTTTTAAGGAAAGAGTAAGAACAATGAAAATTCGTGTTAGATTATGTTATTGTCTCTTTGAATATTCCAAACCAAAGTTTATTTAGAATGTATTAGCATAAAAAAGAAAAAAAAAATGTAAAATTTATGATTACGTTGACAGTTTTGTTTAATATTAAGAAAATCCTGTAAGTCTAAAGTGCGGTATTTTAGATTTTTTTTTTTGCGTCACAGTCTTATAATTGATCCAGTTAGTAAGCTCCCACAATTCGACTTGAGGTCCTGGTAGGAATTTGGTACCATAGTCCGACAGGGTTACGAGTGTCGACCAGTGAGGAAGAGCGAAAGTCATGTAGATTTTGGAAATAGAAGAAAAATTGACAGTTGCGCCAAAGAAAAAGAAATAATCCGTGATTTCCATAAATCCCGCATTTAAGAAATAGAATCTAGTTTTGTAAAAGGATCAGTGAAGTATACAAAGATTTGTGTCCTATTGAAATTAGTTACAAAAAAATGGTTGGTTTGCAAACAAAATGTAAAACAGAATTAAGTTTAAATATTTGCAACTAGTTTCAAGTCAAGGCACAATTTGGAATATTTCTGTCTGTAAAGAAATCTAAAGTAAACGTAAGGAAAAAGGATAATTAAAAAAACAGAGAATGTGTAATTGGAGAATTATAACTACATAAAAAAAAGAGAAACAATATTAGGTTTAATATAAAAGAAGAATTGATGAAGGAAAAATAAAGTTAAATAATAAGAACATACTCTCGGTATATATATTCTTAAATATTATCATCCTTTCTGTGCATATTGTATATTATTATTTAGTAGAGTCGTTATGTGTGTTTCATAGTGTGTCTTTAAGTTCACTTAACCCACTTTGGGACCTATAATCAAAATCTTTTAAATAATTTAATATAAAAAAAAAAAAAAATTATTTAAAAAAAAAAATCATCTTAAAAGAAATTAGTGAAAGAAAAAATCATGATCAGTAATTAAGTGGAATTCTTTTTGTATGTATTTCTCAAAAATAAGAAGAAAGATAGTAATAATAGAAATATTTGTAATTGCTGTTAATATTGTCTATATCTATTTCATTTTACTTTTTTTTTTCTATTTATCATCTGTGAATTTTTTTTAGCATATCATAATTTGCATATGTAATAAAAATGTCAATTTGTCTTAAATTGTGAAAGTGTTATTCAATCATGATGGAGTAGGCGTAAAATTCTAAAGGTTAAGGGTATGCAGTAAAGAGTGTGTGTGGATTCGGGGCATACTTGAAAACAGATGGGCATAAAGTACGCCAATGGTGACCCCACGGTCAAAGGGTGGGCCGCCCAGTGCATGAAGAAATAAATGCACATTTGGAATTAAATTGAACTGCTGCCCATGTGAAAGTGTCGAATTGTTTTGTGTAAAGTAGTTTTTCATTGCACGCATTTTATATTTTTTGTAATGGGTCAGGAGTGCAACGGACCACCATTTTCCGACGAGCTAAGCCGAGCCAAGTCAGCGTGCAGCACTCACTACGAAAACCCGTGTTTATTATTATTACAAAATGGCGCCCAACGTGGGGCAGTATGTGTCTAACTTTTACACTTGAGTCAGTTTTTAAAGGATTGGTGAACGTAAGTCCCTGAAGGCTACACATAATTTGTACAGCCATGCATGCGTTGCGACGGTTACTGATACCGGAGAAAACTGAACCAACTGTAAGAGAAGGTGTTGATGGCGAAGAGGTGTTACGTGCCAAGAGTAGGTCATGATTCGGTGGTACCCTACCATAGGAACATTTGCGACTCCTGTGTGCAGTACATGTCTTTGTTTTGATGCATCGTTAAGTAGTTTCTGTATTTTGTTTTCTGTAATTTTCTGTTTGTAATCTATTATTGTCTAAATGAGATGAATTCGCCGTTTTATTTCTGTCGTTTTCGGTTGGTAGGTCAGTTTTTTTTACAAACATAAAATAACTTCGCGACCACTGATTAAACGATAAGAATAATAGATTGATAATCATAGAAAAAATATAGTCGAGTTTCATTTACTTTAATTACATTTGGTTTACATATATTTTTTCGAACATCTTCAACAATCAAGCGGGCAAGAGTAAAATGGTTAAGTATATTTTTTTCTTTAATAAAAATTTACTTTTATCTTATTTTATTCTTATTTAACTAGAGTATTTAATATTCTAATAAAAAAATTAGAGTAGTTAAGACAGTTTCCAAGTTAAAATACGCTCCGTAATACACTGCAAGTAATCCTAAACCTTTATAAATTTAAACTTTTGAAAAACTTTTCGGAACTTTTTTATTGAAATTATTTTCAATTAAATACAAAATTTTAGTTCATTATCGAACCGGATTTTAAGCGAAATCTCATTTTGTAAAGTTGTCGTAACATTCGTTATTGTATTCTTAGTTTGTATTCACTTAAGTCTAGTGTTATATGTGATATACATTTGTTTGTCGACTATAGACAACTTAGTTTCTTTAATTATATTTATCTGGTTTACTTACACTACATACATACTCTTATATTATTTTTTTTTTTTTGTATACATATTCATACATTAATATATTTTATTTATTTGCTTAAACTTTAGTTATTTACATAACCAATATAACATATTTAAATTTTGTTGGTTTCGGCATCTGTGGCATCTGATAGAATTCATTACCGCGACTTTTTTTTAAATCGTTTTGGTTGAAACTGATATGCGTTTGAGATCTGGGAATTTAAGTAGAGGAAGTTCAAACTCCACGGTAAATAGAACATTAGCTCGAGGTAGAGCCACATCGATTCTAAGTTTGAGGCGAGAGTTTTTGGGTCCCAATAGTCAGAACATACGTTTTTATGAAATGGCAACTACAGAAACCACCACAATCGCAACTTCGACAGCTCCTACTGTGACGAATCAATTGGTTGCCTCGGCTAGCGCAACCTTGCGCACTAGCAATATACTCAATACCAATGCAAGCACAAGTTCAGGTTCAAATGTAACTAATACTACTGTACAATCTCCACCGTACAGCAGTATTACTGCACAAGAGGTAAGGGATGCATTTGGTCAGGTCCGTCAGAATGAGTTTCCAACTCAACCAACTACTAACGACCAACAAAGAATAACACCAAATATGGCAGTAAATGAACACGGCTTAACGCTTCGCGAATATGTTAGTGCGAGCTCTGGTTTGGTTCAAGCTACTGTGATGCAAGAAGTCTAGGCATGAATTCGACGACTTGTACCACGAATTGTGACTGAGCCCATGCAAGCAGAAAGAGAGCGCATACAAGACAACATAACATCACCCTCTTTAAATTCGTTCTATGAACGAGAGCACGCTGCTCATGGTAATCGAAATGGTCCTAGGGTTAATCCTTTGCCGACAAATAATGTCCAGCAACCACAATCTAACGAAGAGCCACAGATTCGACAAAATAATGGCATACCATATCAAGAACCGTTGCAAAATCTCTATCAACAGTATCCACAATTTAGTCAAAATCATAATATGTCCAATGCATATTTTCCCTATAGCCATGCTAACGTGTTTAGGCACATAGATATGAGCAAGTGGGGTATTAAATTCGATGGATCTTTGAAATCAAACTCCATCGATGACTTTTTGTTTCAAGTTGAGGTGCTTAGGCAGGATTTTGGATGCACTTGTGATGACCTGACAAGAAATTTTCATCAGTTGCTTATTGGTGAGGCTTCTGAATGGTTCTGGGGGTACCGAAGACAAAATTCAAATATTAATTGGGACTCGCTCAAGGCAACTATGCATAGGAAATTTAGACGTTTTGACAGTGACTACGAGATCCAGCGTAAAATAATGGAAAGACGACAGCTAGGTCATGAATCCGCCGAGGATTACTGTAAAGCCATAATCATTCTTAAGAATCAAATGCGTGACCCAATTCCAGAATTTGAGTTAGTTAAAATTGTAAAAGATAATCTGAAAGATGGTATGTCACAGCTGATATTTCCAATGTCCATTCATTCAATGGATAGATTGCTGGAAGAATGTAAACGAGCAGAGAGAAATATCTCGAAACGTCAGAAAGAACGCGATCATTTTCGTAATATTCAGTCTAGGAAAGTACACGAGCTAGAGTATGAGGACGCACAGGAGAAGTATTTTGAGGTGGAAGCTCTGAGCACAGAACAACACGAACAGAAACCAAAGCAACAATTAGTATGTTGGAACTGTCGTAAAAGTGGTCATGGGTTTTTTGAATGCCCATCCACTCAAAGAAATATCTTCTGCTACCGATGTGGTGCTGAGAACGTTATCACCCCAAATTGTATTCGTTGCCAGGGAAACGGGCAAAAGTACATGAAACGAGCTGGTGTTTCTTGTCAGGATCTTCAGAACCAGCAGAAATAAACCACCACGAAAATTCAAGTTTAGATGAAAAGAAATTTCGTATATTGTCAAAAAATGATAGGAAAATAGAACCAGAACACGAACAATGCAAATTAAGAGAAATTGTGCCATATCATATTAGGCTAACGAAGTATGAAGAAAAAAGGAAAGAAATTTTTAACCAAGATGTTTTCATAGTTAGTAAAAAAATTTTAAAAGCTAGGGAAAGATATGTAAATAGAAAGAGTGAGCGTAAAGAAATTGCTGCATCAAATATGCCCAGCGAGCTAGATGTGAGGCCATACATGGATATACTGATTAACGGTTTTGAAATGAAAGGTCTGATGGATAGCGGAGCTAACGTGAGCTGCTTAGGGAAAGACTGTCTTGAGGTTGTGGATAAGCTAAAACTTAACATATTAGATTTCAAATCGTTGATAAAAACAGCAGATGGTAAAGGACAGAAAATTATAGGCAAAGTAAAAGCTAAAATCACATGTCGAAGGAAAACTGAAGAAATAACCTTGTATTTAGTGCCAACGCTTACGCAAAAACTATATTTGGGAATAGACTTTTGGCGGAAATTCAATTTTACTCCGTTCATGATAAATAGCCTAGAAGTTGAATCCAATGAAGTAGAAGCTGAAGCCCTCAAAATACATAAATTGACCCAAGAGCAGCAACAACTACTCGAATTAGCTAAAAATGAGTTTAGATGTTACACAAAGTTTGGATTAGGAAAAACAAGTTTAAAAGAACATAAAATAAACACAGGAGACGCTGCTCTAAAAAAGATGAGGTATTTTCCGATTTCGCCAGCCGTCCAAAAATTAACCTACGCAGAGTTAGATAGGATGCTTAGTCTCAGTGTTATCGAACCAGCCACCCAAGCAAGCTGGAATAATAGGACTACGCTTGTAATGAAGCCAGGGAAAAACAGACTTTGTCTCGACGCTAGAGAACTCAATAAGGTAACAATAAAAGACGCGTACCCGTTACCAAATATAGACGGTCTTCTAAGTAGACTAGGCGATACGATTTTCATTTCAGCGGTTGATTTGAAGGATGCCTTTTGGCAAATTCCATTGGAAGAGTCCAGTCGACCAAAGACAGCGTTTACGGTACAAGGAAGGCCACATTATCAGTTTACTGTGATGCCCTTTGGCCTCTGTAATGCCGCACAACGCCTTTGTAGACTGATGGATAAAATTGTACCTTCCGAAATGAAAGATCGTGTGCTAGTATACTTGGACGACTCGTTGATTGTCTCAGCTGATTTTAAAACTCATTGCGACATGTTGAAGATAGTAGGACAAAAGCTGACCGCAGCAGGTTTAACAATAAATATGCAAAAGTCCAAATTCTGCTTCACTGAGTTAAAGTATTTAGGTTATATTGTTGGAGGTGGAAAGTTAAAGACAGACCCAAGCAAAATAGAGGCGATAGCACGAATAACGGCACCAAAGAACGTGAAACAGGTTCGACAGTTTCTCGGAACCACTGGTTGGTACCGCCGGTTCATTTCGAACTACGCCACACTTGCAGCACCAATAACAGATAGCCTAAGAAAATCACCAAAGTTTCAGTTTAGTCCCGAAGCCCAAGTGGCATTTGAAAAATTGAAAGAGGCTTTGATTTCGAGTCCTGTGCTTGTTAGCCCAAATTTCGACAAACATTTCTTCGTACAATGTTACGCTTCAGACTTAGGCATAGGTGCAGTTCTATTCCAATTAGATGAAAGTGGAGAAGAGCATCCAATCGAATACTTTTCACAAAAGTTGAACCCTGCTCAAAAAAATTATTCTGTAACAGAGAAAGAATGCCTCGCAGTTGTAGCCGCAATTGCAAAGTTCAGGCCCTATATAGAATTGATGCCATTCACGGTGATCACTGACCATTCTAGCCTAAAATGGCTAATGAAACAACAGGATCTAAATGGCCGACTTGCGAGATGGAGTTTAAAATTACAGGGTTTTGCTTTTGACATTCAGCATCGAAAAGGTTCGAAAAATATTGTCAAGGTCACACGGCCATGATAGATTTGAATTCAGAGGCATTTAAGGGCGAAAACTATAAGAATTTAATTCAGACGATTGAGGATAACCAGGATAGACTCCCAGACATAAAAATCCTTGATGGATTTGTGTACAAGCGTACAAACTTTTACGACGGGGAACCACTCAACGAAGATCATTCTTGGAAGCTATGGATCCCAAAAGAATTGACAGCAAATATAATAAACTTTGCTTATACATCAGATATAGCGATGCATGGAGGAATATCTAAGACTCTAGGTAGAATAAGGCAATACTTTTATTGGCCCGGTATGTGCACTGAGGTTCGTGAATTTGTTGGAAAATGTGAGGTCTGCAAAGAGTGCAAACCTGTTAATAAAATTCTAAGACCGACCATGGGTGCGGAAGTTAAAACCGATAGAGCATTCCAAAAACTTTATATCGATTTTCTAGGACCATACCCACGTTCCAAAGATGGTAACTCTTTTATTCTGATCATATTGGACCACTTAACAAAATTTGTGTTATTAAAAGCACTAAAAAAAGCTTCAGCGAAAGCTGTTGTAAAATTTCTAACCGCAGAGGTATTTCATAAATTCGGAGTACCCGAAACCGTTCATTCCGATAATGGATCACAATTTGTTGGCAAAGAGTTTGGCGAACTAATGGATACCTTTGGAATTAGTCATATGAAAACTGCTTCTCATGCACCTCAAGCAAACGCTAGCGAAAGGGTAAACCAAACGATTTTAGCCTCGATAAGAGCTGTATTAAGTTGTGACCAGTCTGAATGGGACCAAAACCTTTCAAGTATCGAATGCGCGATAAGATCATCTGTGCATGCTTCTATCGGTGTTACACCGTATTTTGCTTTATTTGGAACCAATATGGTAACACATGCTAGTGCTTATGAAATTGCTAGAAAACTTAATTTGTTAGGTGACAATGAAATAAATATTCCAGCACAGTCACAAAAACTAGAACTTGTAAGAAATCGTATTAAAAAACAACTGCACAAAGCTTATGAAAGAAACTTATGATAAGCGCAGTAGGGAAATCACTTTCAAGCAAGGTCAAGAAGTTTTCCGAAAAAATTTCATTCAAAGCGATTTTGCTAAGGGCATTAATTCAAAACTTTGTCGGCCCTGGTTGAAGTGCAGAATAATAAAGCAAGTTGGAAAAAATATGTATGAGTTAGAAAATATGCAAGGAAAACGCATAGGGGTAATTCACGCACAACATTTAAAGCAATAGTATCGAGGTAAAAACGCTTATTTTCACATCACTAGCTTAATTCTTACGCGAAGAGATGCCACAGCGCAACAAAAAATATTTAAAAAAAAAGGAAGTTACAGACACTGGTTATGTAAAAATGTATATAGTATAAATACTAATACTTAACTAGACTTAACATAAAGTAGACACAAAAATAAATAAGTAAAAAAAAAAAAGAAAACAAAAAAAAAAAATATCTTAGCTGTTGCACACAATCGAAAATTTTGATGAGAGAATAATCCAATCGAAGTCAACGCAGTGTTCTTTAAATCAAAAACCGTTGAATGTATTGCAAATTTATTCTGAAAGAAAGAGCCGCAATAATAAAGTAAAATGCAAGTTTGAAATCAAAAGTAACTCACCAAATGATAGACAAAAGAAATTTAATTCAAATACCAAAGCGGATGTTTTGAAAAGGGCAAATTTGAATCAATACAAAAACCGTCTTGCTATATTTACTTAACGGAAGTAAAGAAGTTGGCACCTCTGTATTTTTTCTTGTATACAAGTGCTACCCATTGAAAAAAAACATGTACTATCAATTTCAAAGGGTGAACCAAAAAAAAAAAAAAAAAAAATATTTGTGCAATACATTTAAACGGCAATGTTAATTCTCTTATCTGTTAGATTTTCGACTGTGATAATAGTATAAATTAGTTTAAAATGTATTCATAAAATATTTATATAAGAGTTATACGTAACGATTCTGATGGTCAATGAACTGTGTCCGAACTCCGTGTTATCCCACCCATCGATGCTCATGAACATTTGCATCCGATTGCTGGCTTTGTGACGGCCACATTGGAAAAAAAAAATTGGTAGTGTAGAACCTACTTTAAAAATTTGACCAAGTGAATGGTCCCAAGAAACGAGTATCGAAGAAATGACAAGCAATTGCATCCAAGTTCAAAAAACGAAATAAAAAAACCATAAAGGAAGACATGAGGTTTTGGGTAACCAGCGGACATTTTACGAATTCATCTTTCTTTCTGGATATAGCAGCGAAACGAGTAAGGTGCAAATCGTAAAGTAAGCACGAATAAGTTTACACACCAAGTTAATAAAATCATACATGTAGTATCACCATTGATACTCCAAAAAGTGAACACAACTTATCAAGCCTTAAAAGCATCAAAAAGAAATAAGCTGCAGCAGAAAGTGATCAATTTTGAGAGCAGATGTGCTCCGGGTAAAATCCCATACATTTATTTGAAAGCCGCAATTGATGGCCAAAAGGCTGTAAGAATTCTCAGATTCCAATTTTTGAGAACATCAAAACTAAGCCCACGATACATCGGTCTTAGAAAACAACAAATACAGCGGATCGTCCAGTATTAGATCCATTCTTGACCACTAAGTAAATTCATGCAACCAGAAAAGACCCAGCGGTGGAAATTGTCACCAAGATTTCAATACTTCAAATACTGCAAGTTGTTGCCATAACCATTTGTATTTTTATGTTATATTTGCTGTTACCAGCGCTGTCGCATGCTGATAATATTTGCTACACAGGGACGTTAAACCGTATGGATTTTTAAGGAAAGAGTAAGAACAATGAAAATTCGTGTTAGATTATGTTATTGTCTCTTTGAATATTCCAAACCAAAGTTTATTTAGAATGTATTAGCATAAAAAAGAAAAAAAAAATGTAAAATTTATGATTACGTTGACAGTTTTGTTTAATATTAAGAAAATCCTGTAAGTCTAAAGTGCGGTATTTTAGATTTTTTTTTTTGCGTCACAGTCTTATAATTGATCCAGTTAGTAAGCTCCCACAATTCGACTTGAGGTCCTGGTAGGAATTTGGTACCATAGTCCGACAGGGTTACGAGTGTCGACCAGTGAGGAAGAGCGAAAGTCATGTAGATTTTGGAAATAGAAGAAAAATTGACAGTTGCGCCAAAGAAAAAGAAATAATCCGTGATTTCCATAAATCCCGCATTTAAGAAATAGAATCTAGTTTTGTAAAAGGATCAGTGAAGTATACAAAGATTTGTGTCCTATTGAAATTAGTTACAAAAAAATGGTTGGTTTGCAAACAAAATGTAAAACAGAATTAAGTTTAAATATTTGCAACTAGTTTCAAGTCAAGGCACAATTTGGAATATTTCTGTCTGTAAAGAAATCTAAAGTAAACGTAAGGAAAAAGGATAATTAAAAAAACAGAGAATGTGTAATTGGAGAATTATAACTACATAAAAAAAAGAGAAACAATATTAGGTTTAATATAAAAGAAGAATTGATGAAGGAAAAATAAAGTTAAATAATAAGAACATACTCTCGGTATATATATTCTTAAATATTATCATCCTTTCTGTGCATATTGTATATTATTATTTAGTAGAGTCGTTATGTGTGTTTCATAGTGTGTCTTTAAGTTCACTTAACCCACTTTGGGACCTATAATCAAAATCTTTTAAATAATTTAATATAAAAAAAAAAAAAAATTATTTAAAAAAAAAAATCATCTTAAAAGAAATTAGTGAAAGAAAAAATCATGATCAGTAATTAAGTGGAATTCTTTTTGTATGTATTTCTCAAAAATAAGAAGAAAGATAGTAATAATAGAAATATTTGTAATTGCTGTTAATATTGTCTATATCTATTTCATTTTACTTTTTTTTTTCTATTTATCATCTGTGAATTTTTTTTAGCATATCATAATTTGCATATGTAATAAAAATGTCAATTTGTCTTAAATTGTGAAAGTGTTATTCAATCATGATGGAGTAGGCGTAAAATTCTAAAGGTTAAGGGTATGCAGTAAAGAGTGTGTGTGGATTCGGGGCATACTTGAAAACAGATGGGCATAAAGTACGCCAATGGTGACCCCACGGTCAAAGGGTGGGCCGCCCAGTGCATGAAGAAATAAATGCACATTTGGAATTAAATTGAACTGCTGCCCATGTGAAAGTGTCGAATTGTTTTGTGTAAAGTAGTTTTTCATTGCACGCATTTTATATTTTTTGTAATGGGTCAGGAGTGCAACGGACCACCATTTTCCGACGAGCTAAGCCGAGCCAAGTCAGCGTGCAGCACTCACTACGAAAACCCGTGTTTATTATTATTACAAAATGGCGCCCAACGTGGGGCAGTATGTGTCTAACTTTTACACTTGAGTCAGTTTTTAAAGGATTGGTGAACGTAAGTCCCTGAAGGCTACACATAATTTGTACAGCCATGCATGCGTTGCGACGGTTACTGATACCGGAGAAAACTGAACCAACTGTAAGAGAAGGTGTTGATGGCGAAGAGGTGTTACGTGCCAAGAGTAGGTCATGATTCGGTGGTACCCTACCATAGGAACATTTGCGACTCCTGTGTGCAGTACATGTCTTTGTTTTGATGCATCGTTAAGTAGTTTCTGTATTTTGTTTTCTGTAATTTTCTGTTTGTAATCTATTATTGTCTAAATGAGATGAATTCGCCGTTTTATTTCTGTCGTTTTCGGTTGGTAGGTCAGTTTTTTTTACAAACATAAAATAACTTCGCGACCACTGATTAAACGATAAGAATAATAGATTGATAATCATAGAAAAAATATAGTCGAGTTTCATTTACTTTAATTACATTTGGTTTACATATATTTTTTCGAACATCTTCAACAATCAAGCGGGCAAGAGTAAAATGGTTAAGTATATTTTTTTCTTTAATAAAAATTTACTTTTATCTTATTTTATTCTTATTTAACTAGAGTATTTAATATTCTAATAAAAAAATTAGAGTAGTTAAGACAGTTTCCAAGTTAAAATACGCTCCGTAATACACTGCAAGTAATCCTAAACCTTTATAAATTTAAACTTTTGAAAAACTTTTCGGAACTTTTTTATTGAAATTATTTTCAATTAAATACAAAATTTTAGTTCATTATCGAACCGGATTTTAAGCGAAATCTCATTTTGTAAAGTTGTCGTAACATTCGTTATTGTATTCTTAGTTTGTATTCACTTAAGTCTAGTGTTATATGTGATATACATTTGTTTGTCGACTATAGACAACTTAGTTTCTTTAATTATATTTATCTGGTTTACTTACACTACATACATACTCTTATATTATTTTTTTTTTTTGTATACATATTCATACATTAATATATTTTATTTATTTGCTTAAACTTTAGTTATTTACATAACCAATATAACATATTTAAATTTTGTTGGTTTCGGCATCTGTGGCATCTGATAGAATTCATTACCGCGACTTTTTTTTAAATCGTTTTGGTTGAAACTGATATGCGTTTGAGATCTGGGAATTTAAGTAGAGGAAGTTCAAACTCCACGGTAAATAGAACATTAGCTCGAGGTAGAGCCACATCGATTCTAAGTTTGAGGCGAGAGTTTTTGGGTCCCAATAGTCAGAACATACGTTTTTATGAAATGGCAACTACAGAAACCACCACAATCGCAACTTCGACAGCTCCTACTGTGACGAATCAATTGGTTGCCTCGGCTAGCGCAACCTTGCGCACTAGCAATATACTCAATACCAATGCAAGCACAAGTTCAGGTTCAAATGTAACTAATACTACTGTACAATCTCCACCGTACAGCAGTATTACTGCACAAGAGGTAAGGGATGCATTTGGTCAGGTCCGTCAGAATGAGTTTCCAACTCAACCAACTACTAACGACCAACAAAGAATAACACCAAATATGGCAGTAAATGAACACGGCTTAACGCTTCGCGAATATGTTAGTGCGAGCTCTGGTTTGGTTCAAGCTACTGTGATGCAAGAAGTCTAGGCATGAATTCGACGACTTGTACCACGAATTGTGACTGAGCCCATGCAAGCAGAAAGAGAGCGCATACAAGACAACATAACATCACCCTCTTTAAATTCGTTCTATGAACGAGAGCACGCTGCTCATGGTAATCGAAATGGTCCTAGGGTTAATCCTTTGCCGACAAATAATGTCCAGCAACCACAATCTAACGAAGAGCCACAGATTCGACAAAATAATGGCATACCATATCAAGAACCGTTGCAAAATCTCTATCAACAGTATCCACAATTTAGTCAAAATCATAATATGTCCAATGCATATTTTCCCTATAGCCATGCTAACGTGTTTAGGCACATAGATATGAGCAAGTGGGGTATTAAATTCGATGGATCTTTGAAATCAAACTCCATCGATGACTTTTTGTTTCAAGTTGAGGTGCTTAGGCAGGATTTTGGATGCACTTGTGATGACCTGACAAGAAATTTTCATCAGTTGCTTATTGGTGAGGCTTCTGAATGGTTCTGGGGGTACCGAAGACAAAATTCAAATATTAATTGGGACTCGCTCAAGGCAACTATGCATAGGAAATTTAGACGTTTTGACAGTGACTACGAGATCCAGCGTAAAATAATGGAAAGACGACAGCTAGGTCATGAATCCGCCGAGGATTACTGTAAAGCCATAATCATTCTTAAGAATCAAATGCGTGACCCAATTCCAGAATTTGAGTTAGTTAAAATTGTAAAAGATAATCTGAAAGATGGTATGTCACAGCTGATATTTCCAATGTCCATTCATTCAATGGATAGATTGCTGGAAGAATGTAAACGAGCAGAGAGAAATATCTCGAAACGTCAGAAAGAACGCGATCATTTTCGTAATATTCAGTCTAGGAAAGTACACGAGCTAGAGTATGAGGACGCACAGGAGAAGTATTTTGAGGTGGAAGCTCTGAGCACAGAACAACACGAACAGAAACCAAAGCAACAATTAGTATGTTGGAACTGTCGTAAAAGTGGTCATGGGTTTTTTGAATGCCCATCCACTCAAAGAAATATCTTCTGCTACCGATGTGGTGCTGAGAACGTTATCACCCCAAATTGTATTCGTTGCCAGGGAAACGGGCAAAAGTACATGAAACGAGCTGGTGTTTCTTGTCAGGATCTTCAGAACCAGCAGAAATAAACCACCACGAAAATTCAAGTTTAGATGAAAAGAAATTTCGTATATTGTCAAAAAATGATAGGAAAATAGAACCAGAACACGAACAATGCAAATTAAGAGAAATTGTGCCATATCATATTAGGCTAACGAAGTATGAAGAAAAAAGGAAAGAAATTTTTAACCAAGATGTTTTCATAGTTAGTAAAAAAATTTTAAAAGCTAGGGAAAGATATGTAAATAGAAAGAGTGAGCGTAAAGAAATTGCTGCATCAAATATGCCCAGCGAGCTAGATGTGAGGCCATACATGGATATACTGATTAACGGTTTTGAAATGAAAGGTCTGATGGATAGCGGAGCTAACGTGAGCTGCTTAGGGAAAGACTGTCTTGAGGTTGTGGATAAGCTAAAACTTAACATATTAGATTTCAAATCGTTGATAAAAACAGCAGATGGTAAAGGACAGAAAATTATAGGCAAAGTAAAAGCTAAAATCACATGTCGAAGGAAAACTGAAGAAATAACCTTGTATTTAGTGCCAACGCTTACGCAAAAACTATATTTGGGAATAGACTTTTGGCGGAAATTCAATTTTACTCCGTTCATGATAAATAGCCTAGAAGTTGAATCCAATGAAGTAGAAGCTGAAGCCCTCAAAATACATAAATTGACCCAAGAGCAGCAACAACTACTCGAATTAGCTAAAAATGAGTTTAGATGTTACACAAAGTTTGGATTAGGAAAAACAAGTTTAAAAGAACATAAAATAAACACAGGAGACGCTGCTCTAAAAAAGATGAGGTATTTTCCGATTTCGCCAGCCGTCCAAAAATTAACCTACGCAGAGTTAGATAGGATGCTTAGTCTCAGTGTTATCGAACCAGCCACCCAAGCAAGCTGGAATAATAGGACTACGCTTGTAATGAAGCCAGGGAAAAACAGACTTTGTCTCGACGCTAGAGAACTCAATAAGGTAACAATAAAAGACGCGTACCCGTTACCAAATATAGACGGTCTTCTAAGTAGACTAGGCGATACGATTTTCATTTCAGCGGTTGATTTGAAGGATGCCTTTTGGCAAATTCCATTGGAAGAGTCCAGTCGACCAAAGACAGCGTTTACGGTACAAGGAAGGCCACATTATCAGTTTACTGTGATGCCCTTTGGCCTCTGTAATGCCGCACAACGCCTTTGTAGACTGATGGATAAAATTGTACCTTCCGAAATGAAAGATCGTGTGCTAGTATACTTGGACGACTCGTTGATTGTCTCAGCTGATTTTAAAACTCATTGCGACATGTTGAAGATAGTAGGACAAAAGCTGACCGCAGCAGGTTTAACAATAAATATGCAAAAGTCCAAATTCTGCTTCACTGAGTTAAAGTATTTAGGTTATATTGTTGGAGGTGGAAAGTTAAAGACAGACCCAAGCAAAATAGAGGCGATAGCACGAATAACGGCACCAAAGAACGTGAAACAGGTTCGACAGTTTCTCGGAACCACTGGTTGGTACCGCCGGTTCATTTCGAACTACGCCACACTTGCAGCACCAATAACAGATAGCCTAAGAAAATCACCAAAGTTTCAGTTTAGTCCCGAAGCCCAAGTGGCATTTGAAAAATTGAAAGAGGCTTTGATTTCGAGTCCTGTGCTTGTTAGCCCAAATTTCGACAAACATTTCTTCGTACAATGTTACGCTTCAGACTTAGGCATAGGTGCAGTTCTATTCCAATTAGATGAAAGTGGAGAAGAGCATCCAATCGAATACTTTTCACAAAAGTTGAACCCTGCTCAAAAAAATTATTCTGTAACAGAGAAAGAATGCCTCGCAGTTGTAGCCGCAATTGCAAAGTTCAGGCCCTATATAGAATTGATGCCATTCACGGTGATCACTGACCATTCTAGCCTAAAATGGCTAATGAAACAACAGGATCTAAATGGCCGACTTGCGAGATGGAGTTTAAAATTACAGGGTTTTGCTTTTGACATTCAGCATCGAAAAGGTTCGAAAAATATTGTCAAGGTCACACGGCCATGATAGATTTGAATTCAGAGGCATTTAAGGGCGAAAACTATAAGAATTTAATTCAGACGATTGAGGATAACCAGGATAGACTCCCAGACATAAAAATCCTTGATGGATTTGTGTACAAGCGTACAAACTTTTACGACGGGGAACCACTCAACGAAGATCATTCTTGGAAGCTATGGATCCCAAAAGAATTGACAGCAAATATAATAAACTTTGCTTATACATCAGATATAGCGATGCATGGAGGAATATCTAAGACTCTAGGTAGAATAAGGCAATACTTTTATTGGCCCGGTATGTGCACTGAGGTTCGTGAATTTGTTGGAAAATGTGAGGTCTGCAAAGAGTGCAAACCTGTTAATAAAATTCTAAGACCGACCATGGGTGCGGAAGTTAAAACCGATAGAGCATTCCAAAAACTTTATATCGATTTTCTAGGACCATACCCACGTTCCAAAGATGGTAACTCTTTTATTCTGATCATATTGGACCACTTAACAAAATTTGTGTTATTAAAAGCACTAAAAAAAGCTTCAGCGAAAGCTGTTGTAAAATTTCTAACCACAGAGGTATTTCATAAATTCGGAGTACCCGAAACCGTTCATTCCGATAATGGATCACAATTTGTTGGCAAAGAGTTTGGCGAACTAATGGATACCTTTGGAATTAGTCATATGAAAACTGCTTCTCATGCACCTCAAGCAAACGCTAGCGAAAGGGTAAACCAAACGATTTTAGCCTCGATAAGAGCTGTATTAAGTTGTGACCAGTCTGAATGGGACCAAAACCTTTCAAGTATCGAATGCGCGATAAGATCATCTGTGCATGCTTCTATCGGTGTTACACCGTATTTTGCTTTATTTGGAACCAATATGGTAACACATGCTAGTGCTTATGAAATTGCTAGAAAACTTAATTTGTTAGGTGACAATGAAATAAATATTCCAGCACAGTCACAAAAACTAGAACTTGTAAGAAATCGTATTAAAAAACAACTGCACAAAGCTTATGAAAGAAACTTATGATAAGCGCAGTAGGGAAATCACTTTCAAGCAAGGTCAAGAAGTTTTCCGAAAAAATTTCATTCAAAGCGATTTTGCTAAGGGCATTAATTCAAAACTTTGTCGGCCCTGGTTGAAGTGCAGAATAATAAAGCAAGTTGGAAAAAATATGTATGAGTTAGAAAATATGCAAGGAAAACGCATAGGGGTAATTCACGCACAACATTTAAAGCAATAGTATCGAGGTAAAAACGCTTATTTTCACATCACTAGCTTAATTCTTACGCGAAGAGATGCCACAGCGCAACAAAAAATATTTAAAAAAAAAGGAAGTTACAGACACTGGTTATGTAAAAATGTATATAGTATAAATACTAATACTTAACTAGACTTAACATAAAGTAGACACAAAAATAAATAAGTAAAAAAAAAAAGAAAACAAAAAAAAAAAATATCTTAGCTGTTGCACACAATCGAAAATTTTGATGAGAGAATAATCCAATCGAAGTCAACGCAGTGTTCTTTAAATCAAAAACCGTTGAATGTATTGCAAATTTATTCTGAAAGAAAGAGCCGCAATAATAAAGTAAAATGCAAGTTTGAAATCAAAAGTAACTCACCAAATGATAGACAAAAGAAATTTAATTCAAATACCAAAGCGGATGTTTTGAAAAGGGCAAATTTGAATCAATACAAAAACCGTCTTGCTATATTTACTTAACGGAAGTAAAGAAGTTGGCACCTCTGTATTTTTTCTTGTATACAAGTGCTACCCATTGAAAAAAAACATGTACTATCAATTTCAAAGGGTGAACCAAAAAAAAAAAAAAAAAAAAAATATTTGTGCAATACATTTAAACGGCAATGTTAATTCTCTAATCTGTTAGATTTTCGACTGTGATAATAGTATAAATTAGTTTAAAATGTATTCATAAAATATTTATATAAGAGTTATACGTAACGATTCTGATGGTCAATGAACTGTGTCCGAACTCCGTGTTATCCCACCCATCGATGCTCATGAACATTTGCATCCGATTGCTGGCTTTGTGACGGCCACATTGGAAAAAAAAAATTGGTAGTGTAGAACCTACTTTAAAAATTTGACCAAGTGAATGGTCCCAAGAAACGAGTATCGAAGAAATGACAAGCAATTGCATCCAAGTTCAAAAAACGAAATAAAAAAACCATAAAGGAAGACATGAGGTTTTGGGTAACCAGCGGACATTTTACGAATTCATCTTTCTTTCTGGATATAGCAGCGAAACGAGTAAGGTGCAAATCGTAAAGTAAGCACGAATAAGTTTACACACCAAGTTAATAAAATCATACATGTAGTATCACCATTGATACTCCAAAAAGTGAACACAACTTATCAAGCCTTAAAAGCATCAAAAAGAAATAAGCTGCAGCAGAAAGTGATCAATTTTGAGAGCAGATGTGCTCCGGGTAAAATCCCATACATTTATTTGAAAGCCGCAATTGATGGCCAAAAGGCTGTAAGAATTCTCAGATTCCAATTTTTGAGAACATCAAAACTAAGCCCACGATACATCGGTCTTAGAAAACAACAAATACAGCGGATCGTCCAGTATTAGATCCATTCTTGACCACTAAGTAAATTCATGCAACCAGAAAAGACCCAGCGGTGGAAATTGTCACCAAGATTTCAATACTTCAAATACTGCAAGTTGTTGCCATAACCATTTGTATTTTTATGTTATATTTGCTGTTACCAGCGCTGTCGCATGCTGATAATATTTGCTACACAGGGACGTTAAACCGTATGGATTTTTAAGGAAAGAGTAAGAACAATGAAAATTCGTGTTAGATTATGTTATTGTCTCTTTGAATATTCCAAACCAAAGTTTATTTAGAATGTATTAGCATAAAAAAGAAAAAAAAAATGTAAAATTTATGATTACGTTGACAGTTTTGTTTAATATTAAGAAAATCCTGTAAGTCTAAAGTGCGGTATTTTAGATTTTTTTTTTTGCGTCACAGTCTTATAATTGATCCAGTTAGTAAGCTCCCACAATTCGACTTGAGGTCCTGGTAGGAATTTGGTACCATAGTCCGACAGGGTTACGAGTGTCGACCAGTGAGGAAGAGCGAAAGTCATGTAGATTTTGGAAATAGAAGAAAAATTGACAGTTGCGCCAAAGAAAAAGAAATAATCCGTGATTTCCATAAATCCCGCATTTAAGAAATAGAATCTAGTTTTGTAAAAGGATCAGTGAAGTATACAAAGATTTGTGTCCTATTGAAATTAGTTACAAAAAAATGGTTGGTTTGCAAACAAAATGTAAAACAGAATTAAGTTTAAATATTTGCAACTAGTTTCAAGTCAAGGCACAATTTGGAATATTTCTGTCTGTAAAGAAATCTAAAGTAAACGTAAGGAAAAAGGATAATTAAAAAAACAGAGAATGTGTAATTGGAGAATTATAACTACATAAAAAAAAGAGAAACAATATTAGGTTTAATATAAAAGAAGAATTGATGAAGGAAAAATAAAGTTAAATAATAAGAACATACTCTCGGTATATATATTCTTAAATATTATCATCCTTTCTGTGCATATTGTATATTATTATTTAGTAGAGTCGTTATGTGTGTTTCATAGTGTGTCTTTAAGTTCACTTAACCCACTTTGGGACCTATAATCAAAATCTTTTAAATAATTTAATATAAAAAAAAAAAAAAATTATTTAAAAAAAAAAATCATCTTAAAAGAAATTAGTGAAAGAAAAAATCATGATCAGTAATTAAGTGGAATTCTTTTTGTATGTATTTCTCAAAAATAAGAAGAAAGATAGTAATAATAGAAATATTTGTAATTGCTGTTAATATTGTCTATATCTATTTCATTTTACTTTTTTTTTTCTATTTATCATCTGTGAATTTTTTTTAGCATATCATAATTTGCATATGTAATAAAAATGTCAATTTGTC